>PVJH01003781.1:0-136039 GCA_004026705.1 Nesogale talazaci | reverse complement strand
AGGGGGCCCCACAGTGGCAAGAGGTAAGGGAACAGTCCATTGAGCCCGGTCCACAGTGGATTGGTGGTCAACTCCTTTCTTCTCTTCTCCGAGTCTTCTTGCAGCCACTTGGTTTTGTCTCTTACGATTCCAGATTTGTTGGCATAGAAACAGCATCTTTCCTGTAAAGCCAAACAAATACCTCCCTGCTCTGCAGCAAATAGGTCTAAGCCTCTTCTATTTTGTAATACTACTTCTGCTAAAGAATCTACCTGTTCTTGCAAATCTTGTGTAGTGCCTGCTGAGGCCTGCATATCCAAGATTAGCTGCCTAGATAACTTGGTGTGTTGCAGTTCCAAAGGCCACTGCAGTACTGGTCCCTAATCTTACAAATAGGTCACCTAGTTGCACTGCCCTTTAGCTCTTCCTGCCATGTAATCAATAACAGGGATAGGGACAGGTTCGTTTCCAGGAATAATATCTATGTCTGGAGGGAGAAAGGCTAGCACACATAACTCTGTCCAAATGCTGGATAACTGGGTAAAAGCCCTATTGCTGCCACAAATAAAAACTGAACTATTAAGGGCACATAAGGAGCCCATATCATTAACAACACTAGAACAAGAAACAAATCCTGCCACTTCTACAAAATCTCACAAGTATTGTTCAGGACTCTTCATCTTCCTCCCTTCTTGTATTTTTCCCTGTGGGTGTGGGATGTTGGCCCCTTCCCCAGCCTGTTCTCTGCCATGCCCACTTCTAGAGAGGGAGCCCATCTGACTCTAGCTGTTTCCAGCTCTGTAGCTCTCTCTTTTCTTGCATCCTTCCATGCATCCACGCTGTCCTACAGGGTGTTATATCTGTGTATAGAGTCAAGGAGTGGGAGAAGGTGATTATGAGAAAAACAGTCATAAAACACACATGTCGTATGTATGAATCAGCCATAATTTCCCTGCCTTAAACAAGGGGGCTTCAAAAATTTCTTGGAAAATTTTCTTCATTCTTAAAATTCCATTTTTGCGCACTTTTGTCCATCCATACTAATACTATGAAAGAGAACTATTTCAAAAACTTAACTAATTCAATAAAAATTGCTCGGACTAAATTTGTCAGAATTCCAATCACTTTTATTGAGAATCTAAGTCCAATCACAGTAAGACCTAGGGTCCTGATGCACCTTAAATTCTTCCAGAAAAATCTCCTCGAATACTTTCAAAACTAAATTAATGACCCCTTATTCATGGCAACAAACTTCTCAGGAAAGTTTCTCCAAGTCTCGTATCTCAACTACTCTGTCCTTGAAACCTTAAGCTGGAAACGACTGCCATAGATTCTTTTCTGACTAATGATGGTCCTGGGTGCTTCAGAATGGAATTGTCTTCCATAGGATTTTCTTTCAAGGTACTTCTGGGGGGGGGGGGGGGAGTGAGCTAATAGGTTGTTTGTTTGTTTGTTTGTGCGGCCCAATACTAGGGACTCCTCCTGAGACTAAAGACATAAAAAAAGTTAAAAAAGTTAAAGCAATTCATAAGACCCCAGGGAAATGCTGGAATGCATTAAGTATCTTAGTAGGCAAAAAAAAAAAGCTAAGAATGCATCATGATCCATAATTTTTACCCAGTGCAATTCTGACTAGTCTCCATAAAACATTTCAGTCCTATTGCTAAGAAAATAATTGTATTTATTTTACACTCCTCCAACTTCCAACTGCATTTAAATAAACTAATAACATAAAAATTCTTAATACTATTTAATCAAGTATAAAAGCATAAGTGCCAGAGTAAAAGGTCACAACTATACAAATAACTGAAGTTATAAGTTCCCTTATATGACTTTTGCTGTCAATTTTTTTATTTTGCCTTAAAATCTTCCATTAAACAAAAACATAAAAATTTCTCTACTTATGTTCCTTCCAGGTCTAATCACTCCTGAAGGCAGTGTTTTCATCTCTCTATGTTGTCAAGAATTTTATTTTGCTTGGATCCACAATCAGAGCTAATGGAATCAAGAATTGAGAGAGCAAACGTCGTGTTTCACTGGGTAAAGTGTTGAAAACCAGAAAGGTGACTTTGAGGAATAAGGTGTGCCTGACCCAAGACAGAATGTTTTCAATCACCTCCTATGTCTCTAAAAGTTGAATAATGAATAAGGAAGACCAAAGGAAAATGAATGTATTTGAATTATGGTGCTAGAAAATAATATTGAAAGTAACATGAACTGCCAAAGAAAAAATAAATCTGTCTTTGAAAAAGTACAGCAGAATGTTCCTCAGATGCAAGGATGAAGAGACTTTGTCTCAAGTCTTATTAGGAAAGATCCGTCCCTGGAAAAAGACACCATTCTTGGTGAAGTAGAAGGGCAGTGGAAAAGAGAAAGACCCTTCTCCAGATGGATTTACATAGTAGCTGCAACAATGGGTTCAAGTATATATTTAACTTTTTGAGGATGGCCCAAGACCAGGCAATGTTTCATTCTGTACATGTTGTTAGGTTATAAGCTGCTATAGAATCAGCCTCAACACATAGTGGCCCTATGTACATCAAAACAAAATCCTGCCAGGTCCACAGTCTTGTGCCAGCCTCACAATTGCTCCTATGAAATCTTTTTCGTTGCCCTTCCACTTTAGCAAGCATGGTGTCCTTTTCCAGAGACTGGGATCTCCTGACAACATGTTCAAAATACGTAATATGAAGTCTTGCCATCCTCTCCTCTAACGAGTACTCTGGTCTTACTTCTTCCAATACAGATTGTTTTTTTCCTTTTAGTAGTTCATGGTACTTTCAATATTTTTCTCCAGTTCCCCAATTCAAATACATACATTCTTTTTCAATCTTCTTCATTCTATGTCCAATTTTAACATGCATATGAGGCATGAAAAATACCATGACTTGAGTACATACACCTCGGTCCCCAAAGTAACAACATCCTTGCTCTTCAAAAATCTAGAGGTATTATGCAGCAGATTTACCTAGGCAATAAGACTCTTGATATCTTGGCAGCTGTTTCCATAAGCTTTCATTGTGGATTCCAAGCAAGTCAAAATCCTTCCTGAAGTCAAATTTTTCTCCATTTATCATGATATGACCTATTGGTCCAGTTGTGAGAATTGTGGTCTTCCTTACATTGAATTGTAATGCATACAGAAGGTTGTAATACTTAATCTTCATTAGAAAGTACTTCAAGTGGGCTGAGCCACGGAGGCATAATGTTTGAGTGTGGGACTGCGGCCCACTGGCTTAGTGGTTCAAATCCAGCAGCAGCTCTGAAGGAGCAAGGCTGGGTAGGTCCCACGACCACCAGAGGGCAGTGATACCCCCCCCAAAAAAAGAAGAAAGTACTTCAATTACTCTTCACTTTCCACAAGCAAGGTCATGTCATTTGCATGGTGCAGGCAGTTAAGAAGTCTTCCTCCAAAAGAAAAAGAAAAGTTTTCCTCCAATCCTGATGCCATACTCTTTTTCAAATAATCCAGTTTCTTTTTCAAATTATCCAGTTTCTTTGATGACTTGTTCAGCATGTAGATGGAGGGATTATATGAGGTTACACAACTCTGATGCGCACGGTTTTTCTAATTTTATGCATTGCAGTATTCACTTGTCCTATTTGCACAACTGCCTCTTGATCCATTTACAAGTTCCTCATGGGCACAATGAATTGTTCTGGAATTTCCATACTTCTCAAAATTATGCAGCTTATGATGGTCCACACAGTTGAATGCCTTTGCATAGTCCATGAAACACAAGTAAACATATTTCTTGTATTCTCTGCTTTCAGCCAAGGTATATCTGAAATTAGCAATGATACCCTTGTTCCATGTCCTCTTCAGAATCAGGCCTGAACTTCTGTCAGTTCCTTATCAATATACTGCTACATCTGTTGTTGGATGTTTTACTTGTGTGAGCTATCAATGATACTGTTTTATAGTTTGAGCATTCTGTTGGTACACCTTTCTTTGGAAGAGTCACAAATATGCATCTCTTCCAGTCAGTTGGCCAACTAGCTGTCTTCCAGATTTCCTGGCATAGATCAGTGAGAGCTTTTCCTGCTTTGTCAGCTTGTTAAAACATTCCCATCAATTCCTTGTTTTTTGGCTAATGCATTCAGTGAATGTGGTAGTTACATAATATCATGTCAACTTGAAGTGTAGGGCTGGAGTCTAGCCTGTCCCTAAGGTCACAGTCTGATGGTACCTTCTTGTGAGTGTGGCCTTCTCATAAAGAAGGTCCTGGAAACTTCTTCCTCTCTCTTTGCTTTCACTTTCTTGTTAAAGAGTCACACTGAGAGCTGATAGTGCCTTGTGATGGTGCCACCAGCATTGGATCCACAAGTCTTTGCACCCACTGACCCATGATGTTCCTGCATTCTGCATTACTGCACCTGGCTGCATGATTCTGAAGAGAAATTTATGGACTAGGATTAGAATTGTGGACTAACATTGACGTATGGACTTAATTTGCATGAGGCTGAGATGACTCCTTGATATATCATTACTTCCTAATGGAAAGCTCTTTCTTACACATAGATAAGTGTCAGTGGATTTGTTTTTCTAGTCAGCCCAGCATAACACAGTGCAGTCTACCCTTCTTCAGCATCATTGCTTCTTGCTCATATGCTACCTCCTGAAATGATGGGCTGTCTTCTAGTTCTTTTTGATACAGTGATTAATATTTTGCTTCTAGAATATTTCAAAATTACAACTGGGACTTGAGTTTTTCTTGAGTTCTTTCAGTTTCAGAAACGCTGAGCATGATCTTCCCTTGTGGTTTTCTCATAGGTCTCTGAACATTCTGTTAAAGTATTTGGCTTTGTCTTCTCAAGCTGCCCTTTTTGAAACATTCTCTTTAGCCCTTGACTTTATCCTTTCTTCTGTTAGCATTAGTTACTCTGATTAAGACCAGGTTTCAGAGTCACTTCTGACATCCACTTTGAGCTCCCCTTTCTTTCTTCTTTTTCAATGACCTTTTGCTTTCTTCATGAATGATTGTCAAGATGTCCTCTCAGAGTTCATTGGATCTTCTGTCATTAATGTTCAGTGGATCAAATCTGTGCTTAAGTATTCTTGAAATTTAGGTAGAATAGACTTATTTGTATTTTGATCCTTGTGGATGTGTTTGTGTCAGCCATGATAGATTAGAAAAATAAATTCAGAGACACACTGATATGTGTATAAGAAAGAGCTTTATATACAAGAACAGTTGAATATTGAAAAAACATTCCAGCCTAGTCCAGGTCAAGTCCAGAAGTCCGATATTAGCCTACATGTTCAATACCAATTTATAGAGTCCTCTTCAGGCTCATAAAACACATGCAATAAAGCTGAATTCAGGAAGATCACAGGCCAGTGGGTGGGAAGTCTTGTGGATCCAGTAATGTTGTAATCCTCTCAGCACTCGCAGGAGTCTCCACATGACTTCTCCAACTCAGAGCACTAGTGTAGTTTCATGTGTCTTGTCAGCTGCTAGGCCTCCCAGAGAGAGTGTGTGACTCCTGTCTCTAAGCAGGAAATACAGCAATTCCTAGAATTCCCAGGAGAAGGCTATGCCATGCAGAGGCCTCATTGTCTATGACCCTATTGACAGACTAAACTTCATCCTTTCAAATTTAATCTTCTCAATCCCAAATTAACACCAGATTATGTAACTACCACAGTGCTCTAATTTTCTTCAGCTTTATCCTAAACTTATATATGTAAAATTAATTATCTGTTCCACAGTCAGCTGTTGGTTCAGTTTTAGCTGCTGATACTGAACTTCTGTATTGTATCTTGCCAGAGATATGATCAACTTGATTTCTTTCTGGGTATTCCATCTGGGGAAGCCCATGTGTTGTTGAGAAAAGGTATTTGTTATTAAACTAGTAAGTTATTGCAAAATTCTATCATGTGATATACAGCTTATTTTCTAACACTAAATCCATATTTCCACCTACTCCTCTTTCCTCTTTATTTCCAACTTTTGCATTCCAAACATTAATAACAATCAGCATACCTCAATTACATATCTGATTAATTTACAACTGAATCCATTAGTAGAATTCTTCGATATTTTCATCACTAGCTTTTATGATTACTGCATAAAGTTAAATAATAGCTGTATTGACTGGATTTCTTTCAAGGTGGAGATATGTGATCCAATCACATATTGCATTGTATTTCATGATGGATTTAGCAAGATCATTTCTGACAATAAGTGTCACACCATTCCTCTAAGTTGTGTTATTGCTAGCATTGTAAATCATATTTATTTTCTGATTCAAAATCACAAATACCAATATATTTCAACTCACTTATGTCTAAGATATTGATTTTCATGTATTCCATTTCATTATTGACCACTAGCAATTTTCCTAAATTCATACATCACACATTCCAAATTCCAAATATCAGAAGATATTTTGAAGCTCTAATTTATCATTAAAAGATTTTTGCAGATTGTTGTTCTTTACCTGAGTCATGCCCCATCAGCAAGTGATCCCAAAGCTCCACTCCCACAGGTTTTACCTGATTTATGTCACCAGGGTTGACTCCCCTCCAAGAAATCAGCTACTCTTCAATCACATTTCCTGTGACCTCAGACAAGAGGCGCCCATCATCTGGCAGTATTTTGACAATGTTCTGCTTCCTTTGCCTAAGTGTTTGTCATTTGACAATGCTTTGAAGCTATGCATAAGGTTTTCAGTGATTTTTTTCCTCTGAAATGGGGACCTGAGTCCTTCTTTGTCTTTTCTTAATTGGGAAGCTCTGTAGAAATCTGTTCGCTTTAAGCGACCATGCTGTATTTAAAATACCAATGACATGGCTTCCAGCATCAGAGTAACACACAAGCCACCGCAGTACAAAAAACAAAAAAACTTACTTGCTATGTTAGAGTTCTCTGGAGAAACAAAACAAGGAGACTGATAATTATATATCTAACATAAGAAATAAACAATCTATAAAGCAGTATGAATGGCTTGGGGGAACGTCTCATGGAAGTGAGACAAATATTACACTGACAGTCCTTCAAGTCTTGAGGGCCACTGAGTAGACCTCTGTAGAGCAATTCAGACTATCTGACCACAGACAACAAACAGCAAGGCAAATCACCAACAGTCAGCCAGATGACAGGGTCCAACAACCCCCAGTTCAAGAGATATATAGTTCAGTAGTGTGGCAAAGCAAGACTTGAAGGCACTTCAACTTACAATGACATGGATTAGGTGTCCCACAGGTAGTGCAGCTTATAAATTGAGGCACAGAACAAGCAAGGCAGCCGGCTGCACACTGGTCTGAAGATCCAAGAGCAAGAGAAAATAAGATGAGGCTCACCAACTTGTTTATCTCTCTGCCCTTCAATTGATCTCACATTTGTTCATTGGCCATGTTGGCACAACAAACTTTCCTATCACATTTACTTTCCTTAAGATGATTTGTATGTATAAAAGTTATTGCTATATTTACAGCATTCCTATACAGTGGTTGTAAAGCTTTTATAATTTAAGAATGTGTACACTGGAATTTAAAATTTTTTATTTTTAGCATTGTTCTCAAAATTTTTCCCCATGATATCCCCCCCAAAATAGCCCCTTTTTTGAAACCATCCTAATGAAACTAAGATGGGCACATTATTGAAAGAACTTTTTGTTGGCCAACTATGGTTATAGAAACATCTTTAAACACATTTTGTTTGGAACTAGAAACCTAGTTTCCATACAATTTAACTTAGCCTCATACTCTGTAAGAAGAATCTTGTTTTGTATTTCTAAACCAAAAAAAATGGACAGTGTTTTTGAAAATTTTTATTTCTCAGAAAGTCAGTTATCAATATAGCCTCTCAATATCAACTTTCAAAGAGATTAGAGCATAGAGTTTCACTACAACGGGCCTCAAAATTTCATGGAAAAATAAATAGCATATTACAAAATAACAGACTACAAAAGACCATGTTTTATCTACTTTCCTAAGCAGTAACTGGAGTCAAAAAATCTCATGGGACACCATGTAAGATGCAACTATTGTTTTCTCCAAACCTATAGAAAAGGGGAGTGAATAAAGTCCAAGACCCCAGACAACAATTAATTCAATGGACCACATGGCATTAATTCCCCCTTGGGGTCTGAAGATCTGGATAACACTACCAACTACATCATATTAGATTTTCATGGATAGAATGAAAGGGAACAATGCAACAAAATCCAGAATCACATAAAAGACCAGAATTATTCACCAAATAGAGACTAGTTGCTGTTATCAGATATACTCATTCCTTTGCTAAATGCATTTGAGTCAGTTCCAACGCTGAACAACTCTATGTACAATAGAACAATACACTGTCTGTTCCTGTGGAAACTCAGAAGCATGGCTCCTTGTCCCCTTTCAGATCTGAAAATGAATTCACACCCATGGCTCAATTTTCAACCAAACAACAGGCATCTCTATTAGGAGAACAATAATAGTGGGGCGGTACCGACACATTAGAAAAATCAGCCATTTGGCATCAAATGGGCAACACTTTCCCTAGGACAAAGCTCACAAAAGTTAAGAAAGAGAGGCTGAGCCCCGGTGACGTAGTGGTTGAGTGCGGGGCTGCGGCTCTTTGGTTTGGCGGTTCAAATCCAGCAGCAGCTCTCCAGGAGCAAGGCTGGGTATCTCCCATGACCAAAAGAGGGCAGTGATCCCCCCCCCAAAAAAATTAAAAAGTTAAGAAAGAAAGAGGAACTGAAACATAAATGAGTAGAGTGAAAGTGAGATAACTGATGTTACAGTGTGGGGATTGTAATCAATGACATAAGACAAAATATGTGAATTGAGGAGTGAAAAAAATTACTTGTTTATAAATCTTCACTCGCTCATAATAAAAAGTCAGTTTTTTAAAGGATAATGGAATTTTTCTACTCACACTTTGATTTTGTCTTGCTTGAATCCACAACCAATGCTCATAGAAGCATAAGTCAAGAGAGCAAAGCCTAAGGTAAAATCTGCTGCACAAAACCTCTTTTAACGTGCAAGGTGCTACTTTGAGGCTGAAGGTGCACTTCACACAAGCCATGACATTTTCCACTGAATCACATGCCTGTGCAGTGGAACAAGGAAGACCAGAGAAAAACTGGTGCATTTTCATTAGGGCGCCAGAGTAGGATATTGAAAAGCCTATGAACTGCTGAAAGGACAAGCCAACCTGTCTTGAAAGAAGGTGGGGCAGAATGGCAACATTTTGTGCTACATTCTTTGGACATGTTTTCAGAAGAAACTAATCTCTGTAGGATATGATCCTTGGTAAACTAGAGGCACAATGAAAAAAGAGATGGATTGACACAGTGGTGATCACAATGGGCTCAAGAACAGGACAATGTGGGTGGGGTGCAGAACCAGGCGGTGTGTTCCGATGGGTTGGAATCAACTCCATGGTACCGGCAACTAATAACAGCAATGTTCTAATGTGTTTCTGAAGTGCTACTAAGCCCATATTAGTACCCTTTACACATTCTCTTTTCACTCTCAGAACCACGTATTGCTATCAAGTGGATCCGACTCGTTGTGACCCTATAGGGCAGAGTAGAACTGTCCCTGTAAGTTTCTGAGACTACAACGTATCACAGGAGTAGAAGGCCCCATCTTTCTCTTGCACAGCCACTAGGTGATTCCAAACCGCAGACTTTGTGTTTGGCACCCCAATGGATAACCACAACACCACCAGGGATTCTTGGCCATAATTAGAATGTGATCTGTCCTAGAATTTTCTTTCAATGGTCCAACATAACTTCATTTTACAAATACCTTCTCCTAACAGTAAGCATTATTGATTTCATTATCAAAGCATAGACCCTAAAACCTCTGATAAGGGGGTCTGTTGAACTAATACTAGAAGAAATTGAATAAAACTACACAAATAAATTGATCCAAAGCTGAATGATTCAGAGGATCATCAGGCATAAAGCCCATATGCTCCTGTTGCCAAGACTCAGTGAAACCCTAGTTTCTGCAGACTCAAGTCCATGAGTCACCTATCCAGGACTTATTTTTTTAATGACCTCTTCTGTGTTGTCAGGAGAAACCACTCCATGGAGAAGGTCAGACATTGAACTTGATAAAGTAGAAGAGCCGGGACAAACAGGAAGATTCTCGACAAGATGAATTGACTTGCTCTCTGTAACAATGGGTTCAAACAGAAGCTGCTGTGAGGGAGACGCGGATGAGGCAGGATTTCCCTCCGTCATCTGTAGCGTCCCTCTGAGTTGGAATGGACTCAGTGGAACTTAGCAACATTGCCCTCCATAGGATTTCTGATGGCATAGTGAGTTGTGTGTTGGTCTACTACCTGGAAATTCACCAACCTCTCTATGAGAGAAAGGGAGCCATTCTACTTCCATAGAGATTTATAGCCTGAGAAACATGGGTAGCTCCATTTTTTTTTTAGGATCACTAAAGCAGAAATTGGCTTGATGAAAGTGGGCTTGATGTTTTGGTTTAGTGTATTAAGTTACTGAATCAACTTCCCTTGTTATCAAAATTGTTAACTGATAAATTTTCATTATTAAAAACCATGTTCTTAATCCACAAAAGAAATGTGAGAAAATTGCCTAGGATAATGCTCTTCTCTCTCTCCCTTGCCTTACCTAATTTTCCTCAAAACATTGCTGTCCTGGTTGATACAGTTAAGGGAATGAATCCAGCATACCTTGCTCCAGTTCCAGCCATCTTGGTTCCTTGTTTTCTTCATCTTTTTTTTTTTTTGCGGGGGCAGGGGGGGTGGTGGCCGGGGCCATCACAGCCCTCTGGTGGTCGTGGGAGCTACCCAGACTATCTGCAATAAAAACTGCTGAAAAATACCTAGATTTGTTCTACTGTACCACCAACTGATTCTTAATCTGTCTAATTAGGTGTTCACACACTCATGCGTTTGTCACACGTTCCCGCCACCTTGCATCTATATAATAAATCTAACTCAGTGTTCTTTGTCTTCATCTAAATGACTCCTGGCACTATGACACTCTCTTTCTCTCTCTAGATTCAGAGGAAGATTAGAAGAAGTTTAATTAGCATTATGAAAGCCTAAAGGAAACCACTCTATTTTAAAATTAGACTGATTTTGGAAATGAGAACTTCAGAAATAAATAAAGAGGAATCTAATATATTCCAATATAGATCTTGAATTCACTGGTCAAAATCCTTAGCAGGAAAATATAACAAGAGAATATCTCCCAACTATAAGTAAACAGATCTTTTTGGTGCTACAAGTAAGTTGTAGTAATATCTCAATTATTTCCTGTTTTATGCTTACTGTAAGGAAAAGGAAATATAAAAACTCAAAAAATTTGATAGAGCATGTTTTCATAACTGTACTTATTGTTGCTAAAAGGAAAAACATTGAGCTAATAAATTGTCTGTAATGCTGATTAACAAATTTTTACCAAATCTAAATTTACCAAATCTAAATTTTTACCAAATCCACTATTAGGCTTGGTTCTTTAGAGAAACAAAACCAGTCACTCTTGTATGTGTATATAGATAGAAAGCAATGTCTATCAAGAAATGGCTCGAACCATTGCAGAAATGGCTAAATCCAATCTGGTTCAAGTGTGCAGGTCAGATGCAAGGTGAAGACATCTCCTGACACCTGTAGCAGCATAGGTCAATGAAAAGGAAGCAGGAAAATCGAACAGGAAGACCACAGGCTGGCAGATACCCAGCTGAATGACTCTGAGATTGGTAGTTCACTGAGGGCTCCTAGAACTGACAGGCAAAAAAGAGGTCAACAAAAGAGGCAGTATCTAAAGTCAGAAGTAGAAGTTAGCTAACTTCTGTACTCTGTCAATCCACACTAAAAGCAGCCTACACCTTGAGTGAAACCTCACTCAACAGTATAAAGAATAATGTGTGATTAACACGGTTGGTTAGTTAAATGAAAAAAATCAAGAACTATATTACAAGCACTAGAATATTGTCTGCTCTCTCAGTCATATTTTCCTATTCAAAGTTTAGTTACTTGGTTATATAAAATTAAATATAGACCGTTTCAAGGAGAGCCACATATAGACAAGCTACATAAATCGGAATCTGCAAAATTACTGTAGACATTGCAACTTTTTCCAAGTTGCATTAACATTTCTATGGTCCCAAAATTTTCTCCTTGGGATTGTTTGCCCTATCTATAGATGTGACATGGGAGAGGAATGGGCAGAGAGGGGGAGTGGGGAGTCAACAAACTCAGAGATAAGGGAAAAATAAGAGACCAAAAGTTGATGGTGAGGAGGGTGGGGCTTAATCAAGAGCAGTGTTTCCTAGAGGAAATTCTGAGAAATGAATGGAGGGTGAGCATGATAGTAGGACAGGAGGAAGATGGAAAAAAATAGAGGCGAGAAACAGGAGGCATAAGCTATTTATAGATATGCTATAGGTACCTATATATGTAAATAGATTAATTTATAATGAAAAGGATAGAGGCCAATGTGCATATATTTATATAATAATTATTGAGATAGCAGACAGTGTTTGGGTCTCTACTTAAGACCTCTCTTAACACAAGAACATTTTTTTCTGATAAACTGCACTTTTTGATACTCACCTTCCATACATGATTACTCAAAACAAAATAGGGGCAAAAGCAAATGTGGTGAAGAGAGTGATGGTGCCTGGCTATCAAAAGATATAACATCTGAGGTCTTAAAGACTTGAAGTCAAATAGGCAGTCATATAGCAGGGAAGCAATTAAGCCCATACAGTAGAAGCACAACAGCCTTTGTGATCATTAAGTATTGATGAAATCAGGCATCAGGTATCAAAAGCTCCACAACAGACAACTATATTGATGTGAAAGAGGGCATTCAGAGTGGAGGCACAAAGTCCATCTGTAGATAATTGGATACCTCCAACAGAATCGGTATAAGGAAGAGATAATTCAACCAAGGTGCAGTAAAGCACCAATAAATCACCCATCATCCATCCAGTTCCTGAATACTTCCTCTCCCCCACCAAATGACCCAGTTCTAACTTACAAATCTGGCTAGACCACAGAACACACATTGGTACAAATAAGAGCTCTTGACACATGGAATTTAGGAAAGATAAACCATTTGGGAAAAATAGTTGGAGTAGCAATATTATGAAGGTAGGGGAATGGTCGGAGAGGTGGAAGGGTGAGAAAGGGGGGACCCATCACAAGATTGGATATATAATCCCCACTGCCCTGCAAAGGGGACAAATATCAGAAATGTGGGTGATGAAAGAAAGTGGGCAGTGTAAGATACTAAATAAATATAATATATAATTGATCAAGAACACACAAGAAGGGAGGGTGGGGGGTGGAGGAGGAAAAAAGAGGAGCTTATACCAAGGGCTCAAGTAGAAAATGTTTGGGAAATGATGATGGCAACATATGTACAAATATGCATGATACAATTGATGAATGGAATGTTATAAGAGCTTTAAGAACCCCAAATATAATGATGTTTTAATTATCATGATTTCACCCCAAAATGTGAGTTTTATTATGCCATTGGGCACTGTGGGAAAACAAATGAGAAGACCATTTTAGGACAGAGTTTTCTCAAGCCAAGTAATACTACTTGCAAGATCTTATTCCCCAATGAGCATAAATATCAATAATGTCTCATTGAAATATCAATAATGTCTCATTTAAGGACCTGGATAAATATAAATAATCCTATAACTTTGCTATATCTTCAGCATGGAGTTAGAGAACCATTGGATTCATCAAGCATTAAAAGTAAAGTGACCAAACATCATAGCTCTTTAAGTAGAGTGTATCTCTGGGAAGAAATCACGGCATGTGCAAAACCCTGATGCTACATTGGCAACTCCCAGCTACTTCGTCAAACACATTGTTTCTGCAAAAAAGAAAGTCATTCCAAGTCTGGAAATTAGTGGTGAGTGAAATTGGCAACAGTTGAATTTATCCCATGTCTAAATTTAACACGCTGTATTTTAAGTAAATTTAACTTAAGACAGGAACCTTAAATAGCTCTTAGACAAAATATATCTATCAATACAGTTAAAGTTCCCAGCAAACAGACAATTTAAATAGTAGCAATAGGCTTAGTATGCAAATTGCAACTTTAAGATGGGCCACATATTTTCATCCGTATCGATATTATCTTTGATAAGCACAAAGTCTAGGGGGGGTGGAAAGTGGGCTTTCTATGCAAACATAATGTCAAAATGTACTATAATTCTTCCTTGCAATCATTTTGCTATCCAAAGATAACTTACACAAACCCTCTGGGCCAACATTGTTTAACATTTTATGGTACAATTTTCTCAGTAAGCTCGAAAGTACAAATAACCATACTTAATCAATGACATATGTTCTTAGTGCTCTCAGGCAAAGACATAAAGCTGGAGATTTGAACGGAGCATGCATGGAGTCAATGAAAACATAGTGGGACTACATTTCCCAGAACCCCTTGCTACCCCATGGAAATTCCTGGGACTCTGCTGTGTGGGAATCCTTAAAAAACCCTTGATGTGCAGGGGTGGGAGTGGAGGGTGCTAGTAAGTATGGTCTTTTCCCGTGTAGGAGCTCCTAAATACATTTCTCTTGTAAAGTCCTATATCTTCCACATGGAAAGCTTCCTTTTCATAAGATAAGAACCTATTCCGGTAACGTATGTGCTACATTTACTGTTAAAATTACCTTATATTCTCCAAGAAGCTTTTTGAAACTTTTCAGAATATTTGCTTTAATTAGAATATGAAAAGCATCCTAGTGTCAAAATTCACTATTTAATGCAAACAAATTTGATGTAGGATATAAACCAATTATTTCAAATTGACTTTCCAGTCAGCCAAATACATAATCTTACCAATTCAGTGATGTATTTTTTTTTACAACTTCAGCAGCAAGGATATAAAAGAGTCTATACAGAAGGCTTTTAAAAGTGTTCGGTGCTCCTTGAACCCAACCTTCCAGTAAGAACTAAGCTTGCTTCTCTATCTGTATTTATCAATGAGAGCACTACAGTTCAAAGTTGTTTAATAGATTACTCAGTATGCCACAGTGAAAAACGCAGACTATGAAGAAGAGGAGCTATGAACTATTTACTAGTATTTGTAAATGATTCTACCCTGTCAAAATCAAACTCACTGCCATCAAGTCCATTCTGACTCAGGGCAACCCAAGAGCACAGGGAGAACTACTCCTGTGCATTTCTGAGACCGTAAGTCTCTATGGGAGTACAAAGCCCGCCCCCCCCTTGCTATCTCAGAGCAGCTGGAGGGTCAACCTGCTGATCTTATGGTTAGCAGCCCAATGTGTTACCATTACACCACAGCAGAAATTTAACTATGTCAACAACAGGCCTTTCTTTCTGTCTGTCTAAGCTCCTTGGAATTTGAAGTGCATGGAGAATAGTAGGATGCTAAAACCAACGTTTGCTCACCTTGTAAGAAGACGGTTTGGGAATTGACTAGGAATTTTATTTTAAAATCAAGAACTAAAGTTTAGTAAAGTAATAAATGAAGTAATCGCTTAAATTTTTTAAAAAAGAAATCACTGTTTAAATAGTAAGTACCAAAAATAAGGGTGAAATATATAAGCACTCAGCAAACAGCCATAATAAAGAGTCTACATATAAGAAATGGGAGTTAAAGCGGGGGTTAAAAAGCTTTGTTTCTGCAAGACTGTCTAGTTCTAGTTTATATCTATCAGTGTATCTCAAACAATCAATTATTGGGAAAGAGAAGCAAAGCTTAAGTTCCATTTATGTTTTTCAGGAACGTACAACTCATAATGCAGAAACTGAAGAAAAGACTGTGTGGCAGTCATGTGCTTATGTTAATTTTATAATTGAAATGTAGGGGTGGAGTCTGGCCTGTTAATCAGGAGAAAGCCATTGAGTACTGATGAGGCCTCTGTGTGGGCATGGCTTTCACCTTAGACTCCTGGGAAATCTCGCGGTGTTTCCCTCGTGAAGATGAGACGCTATCTTCCCCAGTTGTTGGGAGTTAGTTTCAGAAACGATTAATTACAGAAAAGACAAGATGCAGCCTCGAAAAAGTTGGAGGAGCCAGCGGAGAGACCACATGGCTTTGCCCTGATGAAGACAGACCTCTGAAGCTGGAGTGGCATGCTGTTGATGAACCTGAGCCCTGGAAGTGAGGAGCCATGGGGAGACCCCTGCCAGCGCCAGAATTCTGCACCCACTGACCTGTGACTTCCTGAGTCAGAAGCAGACATCATAGACTGATTGCAGGCATATGGGTTAATATTGGACTTATGAGTTTGCACTGGACTGGATTGGGATGCCTTCTTACTGTCACATTTCTTTTTGTATATAAACCCTTTCCTTATACCTATATGCGTGTCTCTGAAATTTGTTCCTCTAGTCTATCCGGACTAACACAGACTGGATCTGAATAAAAGAGAAAATAAGCTTCATTATTTTGATAACTGTTTTCCAACTATGGCTACCCAAAGAATCAAGCTTCCATTAATAACCAAAGGCAACAAGTGTGACCAGCGGTTGTCTCTCTTCAAGGCCAGTAGCAAAGTGACGGGTCCTCTGTCCAAAATCCAGTGTCCTTTGTGATCACTTACCTCCACAGTAGAAGTCAATGTGAACAAAGAGCATGTGAAGGAATGACACCAGCAAAGTAGTGATGTTTTTGTTCTACTTCTGCTCACTTTATGTGTCTTCCTACTTGGTCATAATTATGTTTAAAAGACCAAATACTTAAGTAAACCCAGGACAAGATTAAATGAAGCAAAGATTTATTTGAGTGGGGAAACTGAGAAATGATCATTCCTCAAGGCTGCCACAACAAGAAAAGAGTAACACACACACACACACACACAGAGAGAGAGAGAGAGAGAGAGAGAAATGAAGAGTGCTGCCATCCTCGTGGTGCTATAAACAAGCTGCAGCTCAGAGGTTAATATTACTCAAGCTCTTCAACCCACCGTCTCTTTTCAGGAGTTTAATTTTAGCTCTGTATTAATTATACATCACAATCACACAGAGACACGGGCACGCACACACACTGCCATAATTATACCGCTATCAGGGACTCACTCTGGAACTTATTCAGGTCACCTCAGACCCTGTGGGAAATGATGGTGTTTACTGTCTAGCAGCTCAAACTTGATTTTCTCTAGAAATGACTGCCCGGAAACAAACGTCTTCCAAAACGCTGTGCCAAGGCTTTCCAGAAAGAAGAGATTGCAAATCACTATGTCGGAAGCCATGCAATGACTGAAAACAAACAAACAAACAAAAAAACAATGTATAGTGTGTCAAAATCAAAATGTCCTGCTCATACATCTTAGGCAATTGTGGTTTGCTCTGCTTGGTGGAGCACAGGTGTGGTAATACCTTACGAAAGGAATCGCATTCAGAAACATGGTTCACAGGCCTTTCACAGGAAAGGCATGTCGAAGGCTTTTCCTGTCATCTCTGCAGTTTGGGTGATTGCAAGATAGGCTGGGGAACAAAGGCTCAGCAAAAATATCTCTTGCACTTCCCCCAATCCCAGCTGCTTGCCCTTGACATCTTGAAAATGGCACTTCAATGAGCACTGAGCCTTGGAGAGCAAGGCATGAAATGTAAGCCTAGAAGCATCTATTTATTAAGCGTGGTCACTAAATTAATCTCTCCCTCTGGCCAGCTATGAAGTGGCGTTAATGAGGATGAAGCAGGAGCAGAGCTGGGACATATTTAGCCACGGGCTGCACCTTAAGTACTAGCTCCCTGGCAAAAGAACCAGGACAGCTCCCTTCTGACATCAAAAGGCATAAAGTAGGCCTACAGGCGGAGCACGCGGGCAGCATTTTCATGCTCCCACCTCCTTTTCCAAGTATGAAAAGCCTTGCACTACGATTGCTCCAACACAATATTTACCCCCTGGGTCTGCAGCCATCTCACACAAGTTGAACTCTCTTCTTTGTTCATGGATCACGTCTGTACTGAGCGGTTCCCATGTTCAAGCACTTTGCCTGCCCTGTGCTGATGAAAGAGCCATGAATAAAGCAGAATTCCTCTTGCAGTAGCCTCACCAGGCAATCCTGGGATAGAACCTGAACACAGACATACATGATTCAAGGTTGTGATAAATGCCATAAGGGGTGCCATGATATGGTTACAGAGCAGTTGGATAGCAAGGTAGAGAGCAGCGCTTTCCAAGAAATGTCCTTTGAGCTGAGTCCCGCCAAGCCCAGGCATAGTCTTAAAAAAGACAGATAGTGTTCTTAGAAATGCTCTTGAGACTTAATTACATTTTATTTCCCAGTATAATTTTTGGATAGTCACATCTGTGGAATGGATGTGAATAATAAAAGCTGAAAGAGCTCACATAATACACTAGGGAGAGCTAGATATTAGTTCAAACTCTTAGCATCTTAACGACTATGTAGTAAGTATATCATGAACCTCAGTGTTGTTATTGAAAAATGGGCTAACAATAGGATCCACTTGTCTGATTCTGAGCTCACAACAGGTACTCAAAGCATGGTTCTCAGGTGTGATCATTGTGATTTTCATTAAGCACGCATTATTTTTCCAGTTATTCTTAATTTGAGACGTGCAGACACACTGAGAGTCAATAGGACTTGAAACCCTGGCCAATGATGATCAAGGCTTGCAGCCTTCAATGGGGATCACAATGCAATGTAATGAAAATCAAAATCCCCGCAACTGAACCTCTGGGTAACATCAGGATAGAGAGAGGAATTATTGAAGTTGTTAAGGGTTTCGTCCTGCTTGGATCCACAATCAATGCTAAGGGGAGCTGAGGTCCAAAGATCAAAGGACATGGTGAAATCTGCTGTACAAAATCTCTTCAAAGTGTTGAAGAGCAAGGATGTCATTTTGAAGACTAAGATGTGCCTGACCCAAATCCTAGAATGTTCAATCACTTCATGTGCATCTGCAAGCTGGACATTGCATAAAGAATCCAAAAAGAAAAAAAGAATCAATGCAACTTTGAATTGTGCTGCTGGTGAAGAGTATTCAAGGTACCACGGACTGCCAGAAAAACAAGCAAATCCGCCTTGGAAGGAGTACATCCTGAATACTCCTTGGAAGCGTAGATAATGAGAATTGGTTTCACGTATTTCAGGCATGGCATAAGCAAAGGCTAGTCCCTGGGAAAAGACACCATGTTTCATAAAGAAGGAAGTCAGCAAAAAGGGGAAGAGCTTAAAAGAGGTGGATCGACACAAAGGGTTCAAATGCAAGGATCAGCCCTTGTTTCACTCTGTTGTGCTTAAAGTCATCAGAAGTGGAACCCACTTGATGAGCCCTAATGATTCACAGGACTTAACAGCACATGCTTGTGCTAAACTTTTTGCAACTTGTTTTCTTTTTTTCCCAGTGAAATACTGTTCTTTTCATCCATGGATAGCAAAGGAAGCAGTATCTGAGAGGAGCTAAGTAATTCGTTCACCTTCATGAAACTAGTAACAGCGAAGAATGAGACAGCCGAATGTAACTCCAACACCATGTAATTGACTACCTTAAAGCAACACCAACACAGAGAGCATCTAACTCCACACTCCGGGCCATCTCTCTAGGTGATATCAGAAGTCATCCATCTTAACATGCCACAAAGGAAATATATATATATATATATATATATATATATATATGTATATGTATATGTATATGTATATATGTGTGTATGACATATATCACAAAGGCAACGTGCTTCCATTCTCTTCTAATCCTTTTTTTCCTGGCTCTCAACTAAAATGGCACAAAGCTGAGAAGTCTTTTGCTTACCTCCGGCACTAAGAGTAGAGATTGGAGTGGGCCTAGTTTTAATGAACTCTGGGCAATTAGTAGGTGATCACACACCAACACACAGTGAGAGATGAATCCAGTGATAGAAATGGCCTGTGCACAGTCGGTTATCTCCAAAGGAAAGCTATCTCCATCAGGATCCATGAAAGATGCCATTATTTTTATTTCATTTAGAAGTTAAGCAATTAGGCAATAGGTTACATATCAACAAAAAGAGCGAATAAGCTAAGGATTAGTTACTGTGATGATATTCACAACTCTCCTGTCTATATTTTCAGAGAGTTTGGAGAATATAAAAATATATGAAAATGTATGTTGAAATTATAATATCTTTCCATTCATTTGTTCCACAAAAATTTCACTGAGTACAAGCTATGAGGGGACTTCTAACCATCCATGAAAAAAAATGGAATAAAAAGATAATGGGATTTTGAAGCCCCTCATAAGTGCACTGGAGACACGACAGTAACTAAAATAAATCCCAAACCAATAGTACCATCGATAGTAACAAACACCTCGGTGCCTTATGAATCTGAATCAATTCAAAAACAATGGATATTTTGGGGGTCATGGACCTTAGCATTCTATTTATACAAATGTATTATTATGCAAATAGCAATATTTTTTCTTTAATGTAGAGGTGTTGATTATTATTAAAATGTAAATATAAAATAGTTGCCCTTACTGGGTGACTTATCAAATAAGTAATATCCAAACTACCAGTTTCCTAAGAGTTCATTTTGATTTTAAAAAGGGGGAGGGGGGATAAAAGGAAACATGCAATATGAAGGCAATAGAAATCTGTGCCTGTGGACATTTGTGGATATAAGGGGGGAAGGGGGAAATCATGCCTTTCCCAATCTAGCCTACCCCAAACCTCTGGCATCACAAATGTGATTTTACAATTATCTTGCTAAGAAAGCCACCTGCTAGTGCTTTCAAAATGAGGGTGAGGAAACCACATAACACAATACAAAGTAGAATAGAAAGATGTGCATAGTCTAATTCACTGTGCTTTCCATTAGCATGGATAATCACGAGTTTACTGTGTGTGTTCAATCAAAGTCCTCCCCAAGTGAGCCCTGAAATATAACAATTACATGGTTTCCTCCCATTCTTGCCCATGTAACGGATCCTGAAGGAGGTAGAGTATTCACACAAGCTAAAGCATAATTCATAGTAAAAGCGAAGCATTTTAAAATAGGTGGGAGTGTGGGCACGTCTTTCCCTGAGACACCACACATAGTTGTTTTGTTTTGTCTTGTGTTTTCTTTTTTTTCATTTTGTTTTGGCTTTGCTTTGGGTAGGTGGGCCAGGGAGACACAGTGAGATCCGATTGGTTACTCTTTAATTCTAAAGGAAGATACAAAGAATTGAGACCAGAGACCAAACCAAAATAGTACTTAGTCAAATCTGGCTTATGAAAGCTACCTAGTTATAAAAGAGAGAAGGGGGGTTGGGGGAGGAAGGGCAACTCCTCCATGGCTGTGACAGCAATGGCAGCATTGTGCCTGCATTTTCCGAAGTGGCCCTCCTCTTGTGCTGGTTTCAAAAGAAGCTCCCTCTGTTCACTTTCTCATTAGAACAGCCTCTCCAGGAAAAAGAAGTGCTGAGACCACACAAAGCAGGACATTCATCACTAGGGCAACCCGCGTCCTCAATGAAAGCTGGCAAGCACAAAGGGCTCCCTTAAGAGCATGCAGGGAAGCTGGTTCTCATTGCCTCTGACCATATTTCAGAGTTAACACTGGACTCAGATGAGAAGCACGCTCTGTCGTTTGCGCTAGCAGTATTTATACAGAATCAAATTGTCTTTTTAATTTAAGTTTTAAAACAGGATATTTCTGGGGTACAATGAAGTACCAAATTCCTGTGTATCAAGTCATTATGAATAGCCACATTCCATCTCATTTTATACCAACCCGTCTGCATCATCTAAATTCAACCTAGCTAATTGTCTCCCTGGATGAGGTATATTCAATCTGCAAGGACTATTCAGAGATACTTCTTCCATAGTTTCCCCAACCTGCCCCCCAGCTAGTTCCCACCCATCTTCATTGTCAAAGACCACACACACACACACACACACCGTCCCAAAACTGGTGTGTGGCAGCATACCCAGCAATACTTGAATTACAATGCATGAAGTGATTTCAGAATCTGACTACAGTACTATTCACATGTATTGTGGAATTCAAGAAAAAGAATTTTGTCCTACATGTTATTATAAAGACTTTCAGATATTATTTTTAAAGGTGGAGGAACTTCATTCATTAGAGGCAATATGCATATTTATAGCATAACCATCCCAAACAAACTTTCACTAAGCGCACTTACCTAACAAATCCTACTTTATTCCTAAGTTTGTCAAGCATAATACATGGAATATTGTGCTTCGACTTTCTTTTAATTTGCTGTAGACAAAGCTTTTATTCAGCCATAATCAGAAAACTAGAATCTCCTGAGAAAACATCTTTTGCATGTTAGACTCTCAAGTTGAAGTTCCATTGTGGATACCAGGGACAATTTTCTGAGAGGACCGACTTCAGCTGGAATGGGAAACTGGATCTTTTTCTTTTTTTTAATGTATTTGGAGGGAAAGGGTGAATTGGCTCAGTACTCGTGTCTTAAACAGTTTTTTCATTTGATTTTATATCTACAAAAAGCACATAGATAAAAGAAACTCCGTTGAAATGATAACTAGTGGTTTTACATTTATCAACAAAGAATGAGAGATTGGGAATTTATCTACAGAGAGAGAGAGAGAGAGTTAATTAAAGCCAAAAAAGAGAAAAAGGAAGATGCAGCAACAAGCTTTGAGTTGGGCACTAGGCATTTCAAGACAACCTAAAATTCCTTGTTGCTGCTCTCATAATATTTACTTGCTGGTAGAAATAGAGAGGAAAAGGTAATTTATAATCTGGAGAGGAAACTGAGTATTCTATAATAGGTATCTGTGTTATCATCCATTTAGACAAAAGTTCGTTTGATCCTAAATGATTTTCAAGACTCTGAACAAGTCCTGAAACAAGCCCTCAAACATTTTGTTTGAGAACTAATGGTCTATAAAATTGAATAGCAGGCAAGGAAGCAGAGAGTACTGTTGCGGTCATGTGCTTATGTTAATTTCATGATAGAGATGTAGGGGTGGAGTCTAGCCTCTTAATCTGGAGATAGCCATTGAGTAGCCAATGAGGTCTCCATGTGGGCATGGCTTTCTCCTGATATGTCTGGGAAATCTCACAATATTTCCCTCATGGAGATGAAAAGCTATCTCCCCAGTTGTTGGGAGTTAGTTCCAGAGACGATTAATCATGAACAAGACAAGATGGCAGTGTCTGAGCTGAAGAGGCCACACAGCTTGGGCCTGATGGAGCCAGACCACTGAAGCTGGAGAAGTCATGTGGAAACCCCTGCCAGAGATGAGTTGCTTCTGCCACCACTGGATGCTGTTGACGAACCCTGAGCCCTGGAAATGAGGAGCCATGGGGAGACCCCTGCCAGCGCCAGGACTCTGCACCCACTGAGCTGTGACTTTGTGAGGCAGAAGGAGACATTAGAGACTGGTATCAGGCATCTGGGTTAATATCAGACTTAAGATTTTTAACTAGACTGGTTGGGGTGCTTCCTTAGTGGCCTGTTGCTCTTATATTTGAACCATACACTTATTTCTGTATGTTAGTGTATGTATTTGTTTCTCTAGTCTACCCAGACTTACACAAGTACCAAGAAGGCTTTCAGGAAGCTTGGCTATCAAGGAGGAAGACAGGAATGTTGTCAGAAGGGGGGATGGAGGCCAAAGGTTGAGGGTGTGAATAGGTCTCAACAAGAGTATGTTTGATGAAGCTACCTTAAGAATGTGAAGAGCATGATTATGAGCACCTACTGGGATGGCCAGAAAATAAGGAACATCCTGTGGACTCCAGTGGAGGTCATACATTTTAAGGCGGGTAAAATGATTAGATGACAAAACATTTTTCTTTACTTTCTTGTAAAATATGGCAGCAGTCCAGAATATAACAAAAAAAACTATTTTTAGATTAATAATTTTAAGCTTTGTCAATACCTTTACTTCCCTAACAGTTAGTAAAGTGGGCATTGACTATTTTCACTGAATTCCAAAATGTGCTATTCTTACCATGCATTTTGATGCTCCAAACTACCCCATCACTGTTGAGTACAGAAGCATATCAATTATTCATATATTTATCTCTTCTTTGCTCTTGACTCTTTCCCTGAAGGCCATTCATTTGGGTTCACTTTCCTTATACTTTTAAATGGCCTTTAATGCGACTATGTTGATGAAAAGTATTTCCTATTTGTATTTGCCTGGAAAATATATTATTTTCCCCATGACATAGAATTCTAGTTTAGTAATTATTTTGTTTCATTACTTTAGAGATATTATTCTACTGACTTCATTGTTGCTTTTGAAAATTCAGCAGTGAATCTAATTCTTAGTCCTTTGAAAGATATTCTGACAATTTTCTTTGGCTAATTTGAAATTCTTCTTTTACTTTAGTGTTCTTAGATTTTAGGTGCATAATTCACAGGTATTCTGCTAAGATATGATCGTTTTTAATGATTATTTTATTGTAAATTAGATGGAGGGGGGGAGAGCAGTTACATTTCAGTTCATGAATTCTGCATTAAACATTTCAAACTCTTTGTCAACTTCTGTATTCTATCTCACTCAGTTCTTTGATTTTGTTTCTCCCTCTTGTCTTTCATCAGTTCTTGAAAATTCCTTCACCATTGCTTCAAAAAATTG
Organism: Nesogale talazaci; assembly: GCA_004026705.1. Classification (NCBI taxonomy): domain Eukaryota; kingdom Metazoa; phylum Chordata; class Mammalia; order Afrosoricida; family Tenrecidae; genus Nesogale; species Nesogale talazaci. The sequence continues at coordinate 111,558 of PVJH01003781.1, read as the reverse complement.
CCTCTGACCCTGTGGCGGTCGTGTGCTTACGTTAATTTCCTGATTGAGATGTAGGGGTGGAGTCTAGCCTGTTAATCTGGAGATAGCCATTGAGTAGCCAATGAGGCCTCCGTGTAGGCGTGGCTTTCTCCTGAGACTTCTGGGAAACCTCATGATATTTCCCTCATGGAGATGAGACGCTATCTACCCAGTTGTTGGGAGTTAGTCTCAGAGACGATGAATTACGAACAAAACAAGATGGCAGCATCCGAGGAGCTGAAGGAGCCAGGGGAGAAGCCAGATGGCCTTATCCTAATGGCACCAGACCCCTGAAGCTGGAGAAGCCACATGGAGACCCCTGACAGCCCTGAGTTGCTTCTACCACCACTGGAAGCTATTGAGGGACCCTGAGCCCTGAAAGCAAGGAGCCATAGGAAGACCCCTGCCAGCATGGGATTATGCACCCACTGGCCTGTGACTTTATGAGTTGGAAGGAGGCTTTATAGACTGGTATTGGGCATCTGGGCTAATATCAGACTTATGACTTAAAACTGGACTGGGTTGGGATGCTTTCGCAATGTCCTATTCCTCTTGTATATAAACCATACCCTAATATCCATATGCATTTCTATGGATTTGTTTCTCTAGTTTACCTGGACTAACACAGCCCCCATTCTCTCTCTACTCAAGTTAAATCTATATTCTGCCTGATCCATGACCTTTGATTTTCTGTCATATATTCTATATGATTGTCCCTTTGTATTATATTTCTTCTTATTAATAATCAACCCACCAGCATACTAATCCTGAATAATTCCCTGTTAAACATATACACTGAGTTTTCATTTAGGTCACTGATTTTTTTTCTTTTTCAGAAATTCTCTCTTATTCTTTTTCAAATCTGTTAGGGTAATGTTTAGAATTTCCTATGTTTCATGTCTGCTTCTTTAAATTGAATTAGTTTTGAGTTTAAATTTGAGTCCAATAATTTTAGTTTCTAAAGTCTTTAGAGATCTTTTTCTTTTTTCTATTAATTATATAATTTCCTGTCCATCAATTTTTTGGATGTTTTATGTAGTTAGTTTTATCTTTTACTTTCCTTTTTTACTCTACTTTGACTATAAAAATAGTTACATGCATTATGTAACTTCTAGTACTAGATTTTCCACCTCACAAATGAAGATTTCAAAATATTTCTTCTTGGTATCCAAGATCACTAACTTGAGCTTGTAAGGCTATAAGTCTATGACTGCCTTAAACTATGCCCAGAGTTCAGTCCATAGTCAGAACTTTTCAGAGGAATTTTTTCCCTTCCTTTTTTTTTCTTCTTTGTACCAAAACAACCTTTCCAGCAGTTCCTTTTTCATTCACCTTTCCCCTGAGGATATAGAACTCTGGAGTTTCTCACTTAATGCGGGGGAGTTTATTATTAGATTCTCCTTCTGAGTTGGCCACAGGCCTTAAATTATGATGCTTTATCCTATAAAGCCACTGAAATTAAAGTACAATTTTTCCACATTAGAAAATGCCTGCTGGGTCAAGTATTTTCAGTGTGTAGAATATCTCTGTGTTCCATTTTTCCCTTCATTTTGTATTTTCTTAATATCTTGTTAGTTCTTTCATGCTTTAAAATAAATAGTCTTAATATTGCATCCACATTGTTTTTATTTTCTGAAGGAGGGAATATGTTCAAATAAACTAGTTGAAAATTACTAATTTCTTCAGGAGCATCCAACAACGTAGGTATGAAAAATCAGAGAAAATTAACTTTAAAAAAAATCCAGGACTAGATTTTACTAAAGAATAACGATAAAAAGTAGATGTTGTACATCATATTCAAGTACTAGTACAAGAGTGTTTGAAATTATGACTTACAAAATAGCTTGACAATATATAGACAAAGTAATATAGAAAATGTTTCAACCATGGAAAGTAACAGAAATAGAATGCAGGACTAAATAGAGTCAAAGAATGAATGCATCAGGAATAACTTAAGTGGATAGAAAGTTGGGCACTGTGGTCGGAGAATAAGATGGAGAAATTTTTAGTAACTACAGAAGTGGTCATCTGAAGTACAATGGTTGAGAAAATTATTTTAAGCATGAAGAAGTTAAAAAGTTGAGATTTTAAAGTCATCCCAGTTGAGATAACAATTAAAAATGGATCAAAAGACTGTGAGGCAGACCCAGAGTGTACAGTGAGTAAAAGGGTAGAGTTCAAGAACAAGGTGTAGGACAATGTCATGTTTGCCTCAAGGGGACGAGAACATGTACATGCAGGTGCACACACTATTATCTGAAATAACTGTTAACAGTGTAGTGATGCAGATTTTACACCCAATTCTGAAGCTTAGTGGAAATGAGAGAATAATCACCAAGCACATTAGAAAAACAAAAATAGTATTTTGATCTTCTAATTTTATTCTATCTCGGTTGGGTCCCAAGGAATATATTAACCTTATGCTCTTCACCTACTCCACTATCATTGGGTCAATTCTGATTCACAGAACCCTACACAGCAGAATAGAACTCCTCCCCAGGGATCCAAGGCTAGACATCTGTATGGAGCAGAGAATCTTAGTTTTCTTGGAGGAAGTAGTTGGTGGGTTATAGAAATGCTGATTGCGTAGTTAGCCAGTGTATAAAGAACTACATTATTCAGGGTCTTTCTGGTCTTCAACAGCCAAACAAAAGCGAAAAATAGATTGCAGGAGATAATATGAAATTTAACATCAAGTCTAGGCAAGTGCTCAAAAGTCTTCAGCATTTGGAATTCTCTGTCTTGGAAATCACAGTTTCCAACAGGTGTCTTCAACATTAGGATATGCTATATATCTTGAACAACAAAATAAAGTTGTCAATGCATTTTTATAGATTTAGATCCAAATGACATAACGTCACTATTATAAGCACATTGTTTATGAGTATAAAATTCACAAAGGAAATGATCATCTTGAGAGGCAACTATGGGGATTTTGTAAACAAAACAAAACAAAAAATGGGATCAGACATACAATAGCTTTATAAATTAGCATTGTCAGCATAGAATTTAAAATAGGTATGTTTGTATATTATAGATGAAAGATTTTATGTAAAATATGAATAAGATGATCATGAAGATTTGGAAAAATAACAAAACCATATTCCTTGATCTGAAAAAGATAAGTGAAGCTAAAAATGTTAAATTCAGTGAACAATTAAACAAAACAGGAATTGATTCTTTTGTTGTAGCTGATCATGTTAAACCTATTCTTTTTCATTTCACTTGTTAAACTTTTATTAATTTGATTATGTACTTTTATATGACTACTATTTTGTATATGGGACATTACATGATAGAGCTATTGCTTTTTATGCAAGCGATTCAGGTGTGATTCTTGGCCAATTCATCTAATGAACAGCTACCACCCATCAGTCAATGGTGGTTTGCATGTTGTTATGATGCTAAATCTGTCTTGGAAGAAGTACAGCCAGAATAGTCTTTTTATCTTAATGAATCATTTTACTTGGGGGCTCACACTACTCCTATCACAATCAATACATACATCAATTGTATGCAGACCATATTTGCACATTTGCTGCAGTCATCATTCCCGAAACATCCTCCCTCTACTTAGGCCCCGATATCAGCTTCCCATATTTCCTTTCCCTCCCCCTTGAACCCTCAATAATTTAAAAATAGTCTTTATTTTGTCATTTCATACACTGTCGAATGTGTCTCTTCATCCACTTCCCTGTTGTCCATAACCCAGGGAGGAGGTTATATGTAGATCCCTGCCATTGGTTCCCCCTTGACAAGAATGGGAATTGCAAAACATTTTATTTGCCCATGCAGCTCCTATACATGAAATAAAAGGCAGTTGTACAAACAGAGTAAGGGAACAATGCCTAGTCTTCAAGTCGGAGATGTGGATCAAGGTTGCACCCTTTCACCAAACTTGTGCCATGTGTATATTGAGCAAGCAGTATGAGAAGCTAGACTATACGAACAAGAACTTGGCATCCAGATTGGAGGGATCTTTATTCACAGCCGTTGAGATCAGATAATCCAACCTCTCTTGCTGAAAGCCAAGAGGATGTGAAACCCTTGCCGATGAGGATCGATGAGTGCAGCTTTCAGTCTGGAGTACAACTCAATGATAAAAAGGAGGAGAGACCCTCACATCTGTAGAAAATATTGACAATGTCAAGGATTTCATTTTGCTTGGATCCATAATCAGTGCTCATTGAAGCAGCAATCAAAAAATCAAATGATACTAACTTAACTAACTCAGTTCCAATCAGTCCATGCAGACTCAAAGCAACATACGGGACAGGGTAGAACTGCTTCTGTGAGTTTCTGAGATTAACTCTGTACGAGAGAAGAAAACTTCCTCTTTCTCCCAAAGGACACATAGCATTGGATAAATCTGCAGCACACGGCATCCTGAACATTTTGAAAGCTAGGATACCAGTAAGGTGCACCTGACCAAAACATGGTATATTTAAATGCATCATAGCCCTGGGGGCATGGTGGTTATATGTGGTGCTGCAGTCCCCAAGAGCAGCAGTTCAAAACTATTAGCCATCCCTTGGGAGCAGATGAGGCATTCTACTCCTGTAAAGAGTTACATTCTCAGAAACCTACAGGTCCATATCTACTCTGTCCTAAATGACAGGACTATCATGAGATCAGTATGAGTCAGGATAGATTCAGCAGAAGTGTATTGTTTTGCTGTTTTGAGGAATATTCATATGAATGTTGGGCAATGAGTAAGGAATGTTAAAGAGTAAGTGGTACGTTTGAGCTACAGTGCTGGTGAAGAATATTGAAAATGCCAGGGATTGTCAACACAGCAAGCAATTCTGTATTGAAAGTACAGCCAGAATGTTCCTTAGAAGTGAGAATGATGAGACTTTGTTTTAAGAACTTTGGACAAATATAGGGAGAGGCCATTCCCTGGTAAAAGACATTATGCTTGGTAAAATCAGAGAAAAGGAGATCATCAAGGAGATGCATTGGCACAGTGACTGTAACAGTGGACTTGAAGATACCATTTTATTGGGGCTCATACAACTCTTCTCACAATCCATCCATACGTATATTATGTCAAGCACATTGGAACATTTGTTGTCATCATCATTCTCAAAACATTTGCTTTCTACTTGAGTCATTGGTATCACCTCATTTTTCCCATCCTTCCCCGAACCCTCTCCCTCACAAACCCTTCATAATTTATAAATTATTATTATTTTGTCATGTCTTACACTGATCGATGTCTCCTTCAGCCCACTTTTCTGTTGTCCATCCCCCAGGAAGGTGGTTGTATGTAGATCCTTGTAATTGGTTCTCCCCTTTCTCCCCACCTCCCCATTACCCTTCTAGTATCTCTACTTTCAATATTGATCCTGAGGTGTTTATCTGTCCTGGATTCTCTGTGTTTCCAGCTCTGATCTGTACCAGTGAGCATCCTTTGGTCTAGCCATATTTGTAAGATAGAATCAGGATCATAATAGTGAGGGGAGGAAGCATTAAAGGGCTAGAGGAAAGTTGTATGTTTCATCAGTGCTATACTGCTCTCTCACTGACTAGTCTTCTCCCATGAACCTTCTGTAGTGGGATGTCCAGTTGCCTACAGATGGTCTTTGGGGATCCACTATGCACTCCCCATCATTCACATTGAAATGATTTTTTGTTCTTTGATGCCTCCTCCCTGATCCTATTGACCCTCATGATCACACAGACTGGTGTGTTTCTTCCATGTGAGCTATATGACCGCTTATTTATCTTCAAGCCTTTAAGGTGCCAGAGAGTGTATCTTTTGATAGCCAGGCAATATCAGACTTCTTCATCACATTTCCTTATGCACCTGCTTTGTCTTTGGTGATCATGTTGGGAAGGTGAGCATCAGGGAAGTCCAGTTTAATAGAACAAAGTGTTCTTGCATTGAGGGAGTACTTGAGCAGAGATCCCAAGTCAATCTCCTATAATACAAAGCCAATAAATATATGCACAAAATCTATTTCCCCATCATATATATAGATGTATATATGTAATATGTATATGCACATGCCTGTATTTAAACTTCTATAAATGCCCTTTACCTCCTAGTTTCTTCCTCTACTTTCTTTTTCTCTCTTCTTGTCCCACTATCATGTTCAGTCTCCATTTGGGTTTCAGTCATTCCTCTCAGTTATGTTGCCCTTGATCAGACCCTACCAGGCCTCTTCCACCCGCCTCACCGTTGATTTTGGATCACTTGTTGCTCCCTTTTCCTTGGGGTTGGTAACACCCTTTTTCTTTCCCCTGACTCCCCTTCTCCCATGACCCCCAGAACCCTTCTTTCTTTTGTTTTCTTCTCCAGGTTGTTTATCCCACCTATCTTATCTAGATAGAGAATGGAGAGAGAAGAGAGGAAAGAGGAAACTAATAGCAATGAGGACTGTATAACCCCACACAAGGGGGCTGAACAATGGAAGAGCAGGTGAAAAGATACATTGGAATGTAAGCTACAGCAATCATAATAACAATAATATTATAATAAGGGCTTCTAGGAATAGAGAGAGAGGCAATAAAGAGGAGCTGATATTAAGAAGTTCAAGAAGAAACAAAGTGTTATAAAACTGATTTGGGCAGCAACTGTACAATTATGTTTGATGTAGTTGAAGTATGAATTGTTTCAAAATCTGTAAAAGCTCCCAATAAAATGATTAGTAATAAATATATAATAAATAAACCAATGAAAGGAAGACTATGGGGCTGAGCCCCAGTGGTGTAGTGGTTGAGTGTGGGACTGCAGCCCACTGGCTTGGTGGTTCAAATCCAGCAGCAGCTCTCCAGGAGCCAGGCTGGGCCTCCCATCAGAGGGCAGTGATGCCCCCCCCCAAAAAAAAAGAAAGAAAGACTATGTCCAGAAATACCAGTGATAATCTCAAATAGTAATACCAGAAAAGTAAATACACCCCTAAAAGTACAACTATTAATATTGCATGAGATGACCAAGATGGAAAATTAGTGTTTCTGAATGTTTCCTTTCAAATCACTGCTCAGAAGTGGGGCCAATGGAGAATAACAAAGACTTCACACAAAACTGCATCCAAACATCTGAGGCAAAACAAGAAGCAAGGTTGCAAACACCAACAAACCCTGCCCAGCTTGCTCAGGCAGTGTTCCCAGAAGGTTAGGTTAGCATTAATCATTTTTCCTAATTGCTGTCATTTAACTCTCTCCATTCTCCTCCAGGCCAAGTTCCATGAAACATGTTGTCTTCCTTAAAATGCATTTTCTGCCTTTCCAGTAACAGAATCTGTGGCTTAGGTGTTCTTTTACAGAAACACCGATCTAATTACTCTAAGACCTTTTTGTGTGTTCTGGGCTACTAGGCAAAATTCCAGAAACAAATGCTTACATTATCCTCAAATAGAACACTGCTCAGAAATAGATGCTTCACTGTCACTCCAGGCTTTGCCATTGAAAATGACTCAGGCTTCTTGACATTGTTCTCTGGCCACTGGGTTGTAGAGACTGCATGTAATCTCATACCCTCATACCCAACAGCACAAGTAAAGGCCCTTTATTGTCATGGTATACTATGATCATGACTGGAAATGGAAACCATCCACATTTCTTTTTGTTTAATGTCTACACTAAATTAAATTACAGGCTCCTTTTCCCAACTTTGAGAGTCTCCCTCCTCACACACACACCCCTTAACAGTATTTTGCAGCATTTTTGGAAAAAATTTAAGACATTCAAGAAATTATCATTTAAGAAAGGAAGCTGAACCCGGTGGCGTAAGTGGTTGAGTGTGGGACTGTGGCCCACGGGTTTGGCAGTTCAAATCCAGCGGCGGCTCTCAGGAGCAGCACTGGATAGCTCAAACAACCACCAGAGGGCAGTGATGCCCCCCCAAAACCAACAAAAACCAACAAAAAAAGAAAGGAAATGTGAGCTAGAGTAAAGATTGTAACAGCTATGAAGTTTATTTCCCTAATTTTACTGTTGGTGAAACTGGAGCCTACATTTTACACGTCATGTCCAAGGACAAAAGTGACAGAATTAAGTACAGAATCCCTGCTAATGCTTTTCCCATCATACCACTCCCGTGTTTACATTTAGACATTGTGCTTGGTTGGGTTCCCTAGAGAAACAAAACAAGCGATACTTACTGTGTGGTATATAAGAATGGGTTTATATCAAGAAATGGCTTACATGGTTGTAGAAATAGGTAAGTCCCATCCATTTCAAGTCAGGGTAGTCCGCTGGTGGCTTCTGGGAGCAGCAGGCAACAAGAGTATAAGGAACCAGACCAGGGTGATGAGAAAAGACTGGTGGGTGCAGAGGTCTGAAGTCCCCTGAATGAATTCACCATCAGTAATTCACCGGTGACTCCTGAGATCAGCAGGCGATGCAGCAGGAGATGAGGGACCAGATGCAAGATCCAGTTCCCAGAGAGGACAAAGAGACAAAGAGGATTCAACTCTCCGAGGTCTGTCTTTCTCATACTAAAAGGCTTATGATGGCCAGGAGATGTCTTCAGGATGCCACACAATTGAAAGATTGAGCTCCACCTTTAACCCTGAGCATCTAGTTCACATAACCTCTAATCATCACAGACATTTTATTTGTCCTATTATTGGCTCATCTGCTAACCAAAGGGCGAACAATTTAAGCCCACTATAGTTAGTGTCTGCAAAGATTATAGAACAGAAGATTTATGAGGCAATTCTACTTTGTCAGATAGGATAACTTTGAGTCTGAAGCTATTCAGCATCTGTAGAATTGGACTTTTTTTTTTCTAATTTGGGGAATATGACTCCTAGACTCATAACTTCCCCCCACACCCCGAATTCCATCATGACTGATTACATTTCTTGCTTACATATTTACAGAATAGATAGAAGATTAGGTGATAGAGAGATAGAGAAGGTAGCTAGATGATAAATATAAATATAAATATAGATGGATGATGATAGATAGATATAGAAGGAGTGTAAGACCACAGAAGCTAAAAACTGAATATTCATCACTTCAGTTTGATTTTCACGTGACCTTGAAGTGTCAGTATTACTTAATATGTGGATACCAAGATGATCACACAGCAGATGCTGCCAAATGAAAATTTTGCTGCAATGAGCTTTTTTTGAAATATTGAAGCTAAGCAGGGAACCAGTTCTTCTGACAAAAATACTCTCCGTCACTCCCTTCAGTGAATCACAGCATGCAGGCTGCATCCCTCGGCACTTTGCATACCCAGCAATGACATCCTGAATATTTTTCACTGGGAAATATCCAAGATCAAGAGATGACCTTTTTATTACAGATCGTGAGATCATCTTTATTCCCATAGGTTTACATCTGAAGCAAAGGTTTTGTTTCTTGGTTTTTTAATCGGGCAGTATTCAAGAACCTCCTAAGAATAGAGGTAAAAATGATCTCACAGTGTTCAAGAAAGGAAACAGTAGATTTTGCATCTACAGCAACATGTCAGTTACATCTTAGAAGTGTTCTCTCTCCTCTACTCAGTTCACCTTGATCCCCATCCTCCCCTTAAGTGTAGATGCTAACATCACACACTTATCCAAGAGCATAGTCTATTGTTCTGTCAACATCTTTGATCCACCGCTCAGTGAGGTCAGTCTCGCTAATGCTTAGAAAAAGATAGGAAAACATAACAAGAAATGCTGCAAATAGGACAACTAGGGTATACCGTGCCTGTGGAGACTGATGATGAAGACCCCCTGGAGTGCTCTCATCTCTCCTTGTGTCACCTGGCTGGGACACTCTATATCAAGTGACATTTTATGAGCAGCCAGGAGAGGATGAGATCATATTCACTGCTCTGCTGAGAGACTCTGAGGGCAAAAAACTATCTGCAGGAACAGCTTTATGAATAAGGGACTGTGCAGCATTCCCTAGTGGACACAGGAAGCCAAGTGCAAGGAGTAGTGCCTGGGTGGAATGAGGCAGATGGTTCAACCACAGTTTAAAGACAGTCCCTAACGACACCATGGTAACCTTTACCACCACTGACTGCAATAGCCCCACTGTTCTATTCCTGGCACAATACTCAGTGCTGGCCAGGATTCATTTCTCCCTATTCAGCTCAAGTTGTAGTCATATAATAAAATGTGCAATGACAAGATTTCCTGAGGCTTTCAGGTGCATTCCACCTGGCAGGCTGTCAGTCGTTACATTTCTAGGAGCAATGGTTAAACAAAGGTACCTATTGCTGCCAGACAGTAGTTGGAAACCCAATAGATGTTGTCTAGCATTCATCACCCATGAGACAGTTAAAGTGCATTGATTCATTTATACCCCCAAAATACTTTTAGAGAAAAAAAATATGTCACAGATTTTATGCTCTGTCCGTAGTAAATACAAACAGTTGATTTCCTAAGAGGGGAGTGAGGGTGAGAGATGAAGGCACAGGTAATGCACGATGGTGGGTGCAAGCTTCTGCAGCACCACCTCAGAGGCCATCGTCCAGGGCAGCCTAATACGGAGGAGGCTGCCTCATGCAAACCATGGCTGTACATGTCACTTATTCCAACAAATGGAGAAAAAGAAAAGGTAAGCAAAGGAGCATGAAATAAAATTCTGGGTACATATAGGTTGTTATTGCCTGAACATAAAATGGGTACACTGGGGAGGGTTTTCAAGGAGAGCTTTGACAAGTGAGCACTGTGCGAAGTAGCTTTATTAGGGAGTAGCTTCATTAGAGAGCCCTTTAAAGTGAGAGGTTTTAAGCAGGAGAGAGACCGAGCCATTTGAACTTACCAAAATTAACTCAGGCCATAGGGTAGTGGAGAAAGTTCAAAGGGTAGGACTAAATTGGGAGAAGGGTGTTGGGAGTTTATTTCAGAAGCAGATTTTTAAAATGCGCCTAGAAACTCGAGTATCCCTCTCTGTGAACAGTCACCAGCAAGATAGAACCCACTGTCACTAATCTGCAAAGCAATGTTGCAAAGTGGGTCAGATCCAATCCTGTAATGTCATCTGACAGTAAAAGGAAGTCAGGAAGAAAGCATCCAGTGATTCCTTCCACACTTCCGCTCCCTGCCCTTCTTTTCCCCAGTTGCCTGAGTGGTCCACACTGGCTTAGACATGCTCAGACCCGAGATTGGTTTGTTTCCCTCATCTGCCGTAACTGAGTCTCTTCCTTGTCTTTTACTCCTTTTCCTAACTTCTGAGGTCTGACCGCTCATCCATCTATGATCATTGTCATATCTTCCCCTTTCTAAATAAACCTACCACCTGGGCCGTTTCTTAATCAGCTCAATTGTCTGCAAATTCTGATGCAAGACTATGCTTGATAGGGGCTGTGGTAGTTATATCATCTGGGGTTAATTTGAGGACTCAGAGTGAAGGGGTGGAATCTAGCCTGTTGACCAGGAAATAGACAATGAGGCGTCTGTGTGGGCATGTTCTTCTTTTGAGGATTCTGGGATCTCTGCTTTTCCTCCTAAGAGGAGGGGGCATTCTTCCTCTCTCTGTTCACTCCCTAGGAGGCATCCCTGTGGAGAAGACGCATGCAGCAAGGCTGAGGGAATCAGACCTCTGGAGTCAGAGAAGCCACGTGGAGACCTCTGCCAATGCTGAGATGCTTTTGCAATGCCACAGGATCTATAAGACTTCTCATCCATTGGCCTGTGATCTTCCTGCATTTGGCATCATTTCATGTGTTTCGTGAGACTGAGGAGGATTTTATCGAGTGATATTGGACATAAGGACTAATATTGGACTTACGAACTTGATCTGGACTAGGCTGGGATGTTTTCTCAATATTCAATTGATCTTCTATATAAAACTCTTGCCCATACACATACTATGCATTTGTTTCACTAGTCTACCAGGCTAACACTGGGGCTGACAAAACTCCTAGGAAAATTCAAAGGAAGATACGATGTTGTTTTGGGTTTTTTCCCTTCTAATATGATATCATGAAGACATTTCATCTGCCCAAGAAGTATGTATTTCACTACTACAAAGCTAGTCCAGACTCATTTTAATCTTTTCAAGACAGGAAATTGTTCTTTCTTCAGACCCTGGAGCATGCTTTAATCCAAATATCTCAAGTAATAAACCCTACTTAGTTCTCAGTCAACTCCTTTCCTGCCGAGTAAAACTGGGTCTGACTCTTAGCTATTCTACTGCATATTGTCAAAGGAAGATCTTCCTGGGTTGAAGACTGCTAGAATTTCAGACTTTTGGTGCCCCTGATAACCGCTGGTGACAGCAGCACCTCCAAGTCTCCTTTTTCTAGCTTTATTAAAAATGCCAAGACAGAATAACCCTTGTCCAGACTTGTTCTGACAGATTTTCTGCTCTCTCCCCAGTGCTTTACTTTACCAGAGACCCATGTACTGGAACTTTTTCATTCCCTAGTTTGTGACCCAGAATTCTTTTTTTGGATGCCAGTAGCATGGGCTAGTGGCTGAATTAAGCAGCCTGAGCTTTCTTCTTCTGGCACAGGGACACCCATTAAAACTGCTGCTTATTTGTCTCCCTCCTGCATATATGAGTGTTCTAGGGTTACTGTAACCAAGTACCACAGGGTCGTTGGCTTAAAGAACAGGATTATTTCCCTCATAGCTTTAGAGACAAGGGACTCAAAATCAGAGTGTTATCATGGTGATTCAGAGGCTCTCAGGGACAATATGCTTCAGGTCTTCCCTTGAACTTCTCATGATGCCAACTAATCCAACTGGCTTCTGAGTGCATCATTTCCATTTCTGCCACTACGTTCATAGGGTGTTTTCCCCCTGTGCCTCTCTCTGTATGCCCCTCTTCTCTTTTGTAAGGGCATCATTCATATTGGATTAGGACTTATCCTGCTCCATATTGACTTCATGCTAACTGAGAGCATTTTCAATTTCTCCTTACAAAGATGGTCATTTTTACAGGTAATAAGGGTTTTGGGCTTCAATGTATCTCTCTGAGAATCACAATTCAATCCATAATCATATTGGATTATAAATTCCTTGATGAGACTATGAACATTTCCTCACTTCCCTCAATCTGTGAGTCTGTAGTTGTTCGCGATATGCTGAGGGAATAAATGCACAAGCTCTTCATGTGCAGTTGACTGGAAACCTTTCCCTTAGGCCCACAGTATGCTCCAGGCACTCCAAGGGCCACCACCCCAGGATTGCCATGCTCTTGCCAATTGCACAGAGAGCACTCAGGTTGGGAAACCAAAGCTTTTCTTTCCAGGAAAGGTGTGACTTTAGGCAACTGTTACTGAAGAACAGGAGTTTATTTCAGCTTTAAAAATACTTTTACAGCTTCTAAAATGTAAGAACAACAGCCGATGTGCCTTCTATAATGAGAAACCAACACATAGTGAGAGGTGACTCAAGTATAATTTTAAGTGACAAAGCTTCAATCTATACTGAATAAATGCATGAGCAGTTTCCTTTGATGCTCTCTAGTCTCCCTACTGATCAGAGTAATGGGAGCTTTTCAAGATCTACTACTCGCATCGCCTTCCCTCGCATCTTAATGAAGTCCTGAGAGTCCCCATGATGAGAGAATTCACACAGAGGAAACCAGGACACACAATTCAGCGGGACTTGATTTGTCATTTTGATTGTTAACACTTAAGAAAGTGAAGGAAAATATCAGTAATACGGATGGAAATTAAAAATATATTATGTCTGTAGTTACATTGTGACAACTAAAATATTCTTCTGGTAGTTAAACTATTCTATTATCTGATTCAAGAAAATCAAAGAGAAGTAATTCACATCATTGATAAAGGAGCCCCTACTTTTCACTAAATGAGAAAAATCAACCAGTTTTCATGTCGCAACTGCATCAGTGACAACTCTAGCTTGATTAGGACTACAAATCTTTAGTAAGAATCAATGAAAGCATTCTGACTGTGGAATTTATAACACATGCATGCATTATTTGTAAATATTGTACTATACAACCATTCAATTTATGAAATTTATAATAAACTTGTGTCTAAATATTTTAATACTTGTTTTCATGGTTGCTAAATATTTCTGCTAAACGTTCACTAGGACTCTGTACCCACTTCTTCCTCTAAGTATCTGCCATAGCATATGATGTAGATCACTTTGAAATGTAGCTCTACACAAAACTTTTTGTGTGAGAAATTTTATCACCCGTACCCAATACTTTCTGAAACTTTATCATAGCATAATCCACAAAATAAAGTGAAAATATGGAGTGGAATATCTTCTCTTTGCTGAATATAATGAAATTAGCATATGATATATTGATAAATTTTTATATACTCATATTTTATTGCATTTCCATTGTACAGAATCCTTTCTGTGAAAAGACAAATAATGTTACTAAGTGTCTTTAATTAGTTCCAACTCACACCAATCTTATGTACAAGCAGAATATACACCATACACAATCATTACTATATTTGAGCTCATTGTTGCAACCACTGTGTCAATTCACCTCATGGAGACGTACAGTCTCAGGAACCCACAGGGGCAATTCTACCATACAGGGTCTGCATGAATCAGCATTGACTGGATGACAGTGAGTTTTGTTTGACAGGAGATATTTGTATATGTCATGAGATATTTGCATATGTATATTTATCTTTGTTGAAAATACATCCGTGAAGGTGGTGGAGCACATAAAGGAGGCAAAGTTATGAAACTTCTTAGATTTACCAAACACCTTTCGGGAATGGGTTGCTGAATCTGGGGCTCAAAATGAAAGTCTTGGGAACATCCATATCAATTGACACAATAAAATTCAAAAGGACGATATTCTGTACCATCCTTTGATGTGTAGTGTCTGGGGTCTTAAAAACTCATGTGCAGGAATCTTAAGTGCAAAATTTGGACTTTCCACATCCAGAGCAAAGAATAGTGAGGAAAGTCAAAAGGCACATGGAAACAATCCAATCAACAATGGCACAAGGAAGCATCAGCCTCCACTATCCTGAGACCCAAAGACCTGAGTGGTGGCTGGCTACCAATACCGACTGCTCCAAGAAGAATCACATTAAGATAGAGTGGAAGGAAATGTGGAACAGAACTCAAAAGTCAGAGACCAGCCTGATTGGTTGATGAAGGCTAATGAGATCACTAAGACTATGGATGATATTTACGTAGTTGCTCTTCAGGTCTGTAAGGGAACTTCCCTCTGCTATAATAGCCATCATTTAAAATCAAATGGGCAGCATTTACTCAAGGATGTAGGGTTAGGAAAAAAGAAGGAATGACAGCAAGAAATACTGAGAAAAAGTGGGATAAACAATGATACATTGAAGGAAGTCTAATGAATGGTTTGAAACAAAATGCGCCTAAATAGTTGAATGTAGAATTGATGGTCCACTCGGTGAGTCATAGGTATGGGTTATAACTCAAGGAAGACCAAAGTCCTCACAACTAGACCAATGGGAAGCATGGTGACAAATAGAGCAAAGTTGGAAGTTTTCAAATTGTTTGCATCCATAATCAAGGCTCATGGAAGCAGAAGTCAAGAGAGCAAAGGATGTGTTGGATTAGCTAAATCTTGTATACAAGACGCTTGGGGTACTGAAAAGCAAAGAGGTTACTTTGAAGACTAAGGTTTGCTTTACTAAAGCCATTCTCCATTGCATCATATATATGTGAAAGATGGGCACTAAGGAAGACCGAATAAGATTCAGCGCATTAGAATTGTCATGCTAGAGAAGACTATCTAAAGTACCATGGACGGCTAAAAGGACAAAACGATCTGTGTTGGGAGAAGTGAGATCAGAGTACTCATTAGAGGTATGGATGGCAAGACTTCATCTTACATACTTTACACAAATTGTCAGTAAAAACCATCCTCGGAGAAAAACATCATATTTCATAAAGTGGAGGGTCAGCAACAAAGAGGAAGACCCTCAATGAGATTGATTGACACTGTGGCTCCATCATGGGTTCAAGCCCAGGGGCAATTGTGAGAATGACCCAGGACCAGGCAGTGCTTTATTCTTTGTGCAGAAGGGCACTATGGGTTGGAGTCGACTCGCTGGTACTTAACAATGACAATAATACTTTTCTAAAGGATGATGCAGGACCAGACAGTGTTTCATTCTGTGTGCATGTCATCGCTATGGATTGGAACCAATTCAGTGGTACCTAACAACAAGTCTTTTATATGAATCAGTACATTCCCAGATAGAAGGTGCTCACACAGGGTCCAAGGCAAACCTGGAGGGATTCATGATTATGAGAAGAAGCTTTGTCCTAAAAAGCAGTAATAATACAAATTGCAAAATTTGTATAATCCAGTATACACTTGAAGATCAAGACTTTGGTGGAGGGGGGGGGTGTTTATATAACTGAGTTTTTTCCCTGTCTTTTCATTTTTTTTAAGTCCTATTTCTCTGCTGCAGGATTATTTTAAAAATACGATTCCTAGAATTGTTGAGCTAAAGGGAACTGTGACAAATAATTTGTCTGAACTTTTATATGTTGTATCCCTTGCTCAAAAAAGTTAAATTACAGTAATTTGAATTAATTCATCATTGAATTAATTAATGATTGAACTGGGGCCTCAAAAGAAACACATAAATCCAAATGTTTTCTGTTCATATATTTATTATCATCATTTTTCATTGTAGGAGAGATCATTATTGCTGTTGCTATGTGCCATTATGCTAATTCTAACTCAAAGCGACCCTATATCATTGACGAGAACTACCCCATAGGTTTGCTGTTAACTTGATTTAGATTTAACTAGCTGTTAGCTTTCATGTTAACTTGAATATGACAGGATTCTCCTATGATATGATCTAGCTTAATGTGGTCAACTCCAAGGTGATAACTTTTACAAAGCAGCCGTGAAGTTAGGGAATAGGCCTCCCTAATCGAGCGGGAGCCTTGATTCTCTTGAGAGAGGGTTCCATCAGGGTGTGATGTACAATTCCCATAAATTTGAAGAATGTAGAAGCTAGCTCACTCCTACTGCTGGGCTTCCACCCTGTATCAGGTTTGTTGACCTCCTGTTAAAATGTCTGCTAATCTCAGGCGACATCAGCAGTCTTCCCATCCTGGATTCATTCATCTCAGCTTCCACCAATCTCTGCCTTTCCTGCTTCACCTCCTTGTTTCCTGTTCTTCAGCTCCTGGAGCTACAGGGGTTGAGAGAAGCCTTCGGTTTACATCTGACCCACGGGCTTAAAACAGATTGGATTTTCCACCTCTAAAACAATGTGAGTCATTTTTAATGTAAATCTCTTCCTATATACATGCAAGTGTCATGAGTTTTGCTTCTCTAGAGAACCTAGCCTCACATAGTCTCCTGGACATAAATATTTATCATAGCAAATATTCAGGACTTTCTCTCAGAGAGCTACAAGATGGGTTCAAACAGGCGACCTTTTTTGTTAGCAGTCATTATGCCACCAGGGCTCCTGGCAGAGATCAGTGTTCATCTGATATCTGCATACTCCTGTGTGTTTCCCATCCTACCTTTCAGTTAAGTTGGATCATTTGAATAGTGCTGTCCAAAGAAATATGAACTCCTGTGACATGCGATCTTATTTAGCAAGGCAATTAGAGCTTGTGGAGTGCCTTCCTTCCTCAACCCTGCCTGTTCAACTCTAAGGCACGTGCTTCCAAAGAAACAGAGACGAGATGAAGGCAGCTTTTGGATGACAGTCACAGTCACACTGGAAAGTTATCTGAATCACACCAACATTTGAGTCTGATATAAGTTTTATGGAGATCAAGCCAATGATATTTTCAGGTTGTTACTATAATCAGGCTTACATGTGTTAAAATGGTGCAGGACAAGGCAATAGTTATTTGGTGGTCTCTGCAGTCATTCTGGGTCGGAATTGACTCAATGACATCTAACAAGAACAAAAACCATATGAAATCATTCCACTTCTTAAACAGCTTCGATGAATCATCACTGCCTGCAGAATAAAGTATTAGACAGTAGTACCTGCATGTTCCAAACTCTTCCCAGTGAACATCCTTTCATGTAACAGGTCAAATGTTGTATAAAGAGCAGCTCATTAGAAGCCATATCTAAAATACCATGCCTGTCCCTTTCCTTTTGTGTATCCTTAGTGAGAAATTTAATTTCTTTAGGTCTCAGTTGCCCCAGTTATAAAAAAGAGATACCTTCTTTATATTTTTAATAAGATTGCTTTGATAATCAGAAAGCATAATATATGTGAAAGTGTTAACTTTAAGAAAAATAAATTCTCTGGGGAACATTACTCACTAGTTATTCTCCTAGGCACCTTCCTCAGAAATTTTGACTCAGTAACTCCAAAGCAGTGACAATCTGATTTTTCACTATGCGTTCCAAGTAATTGTACTTTAGGTGGTCCATGAGACATAGGGTATAAAATGCACATATCAGGGAGGAAAAATCTTAACCAATATAAAAGTGGGCCTGAACCAGATTGCCCACCCCCCTCTCTATTCACATCTTAAAAACCACTTTAACAGAGGAGACCATGCCACATTTAATGCAAAGCTGATGATGTCTGGTAAAATGGCTGTTGAAGATCTCCCTAAGAGAACTCTTTCACCAGTAAAAATATATTCTCATCAATAGCCACTTTCTACTTCCATCACCATTCTAAAAATTGAAATCACTGTCAGACTTTTAGTAAGCTGGAACTATGAGGGTTCCTAACATGCATTGGAACATGTCCAGCATGCAGGCACGTGAGGGCGATGGAGCCACCAACACAGACGCCGGAAACCAGGCTCAATGACACAGATTTAACTTTGTTACAGTTTTTGCAAGGCTCATATAGGTTTCATTGACCAATAAGATCATACTTCTTGGTTTCCAAACATATCTTTATATGGTCATGGGTTTGCAGCATGAAAAATGATTGGCCCACACTGTGGGCTATGTAAATGAGGTGTTACTGGCAGAGTTATATAAATGAGATGCAGCTGGCTGAGCCACCAGTCCAATTGCCTTACATGGATTATATCATCTGATCACATCACAAGACCAACCATCCAATTGCATTGTAGGTCACTATTGTACAATGGTATTACAGGAGCTTAGCTATTACTATGGGGAAGTCAGAAGCATTCTGATAGGCTGTGTTTCAGAGGTTCAAAGCAGGAGGATAACAGGTGAGTTGGCCTGGAATCTTATTGCCTCAAGACTGGAGTTCTTTCTGGAAGTCATGGAAACGTGAGATACTCAGCAGCTTCCACCTGACTCAAGACCAGAATATTCCAGGAGACTTAGAAGCATGAGTTCCAGCTACCCAAGGGTGCGGATTACTACCAAGCAGCTTCAAGATCACTCCAGGAGATGCAGCAGCATCCTGCACTTTCTGCACCTTTCTCCAGAGCCACAGGTCCTCCCAGGAATGCCCACACACTGGTCAGAGGAGTCTTTGACTGTGAAGCAGAGGTTGGAGGGTACAAACCCATCAGCTGCTATAGAGGACAGGCATGAGACTCTTTGTTACAATAAAGTTTAGGCTTGGAAACCATACATAGGACAATGTGGGTAAAATTGACATGCTGGCAGAACAGGCAATCTTTATTGAAAGACTAAAATTTTTTCACAAGTGTACAACTCTTTCTTTTTTTTAAGTTGTTCCAGAAAACTCCTGGTTAGAGCAACCACGTGGGAATCACAGTTCAACTCTGCTGCAGGAGGGGGGTCTTAATTGTTTTGAAGGAGATTGCCAGGCCTTTCTTCAAGGCATCTCTGAGTATACACAGCCTCCAGGCTTTCAGTAAGCATTTGAATGTGGTGGTTAGGGATTATGTCAACTAGACACTTCTAGTAAGGAAAGGGATGAAGCTCACAATTGCTTCACAATCAGATGACACCCCCTTAGTGTCATAAGCCTTCTTTGTTTAAGAAAGGGAGACCAATCCAGTTCACTATAACAATAAGCTAGAAACAGTCCGTTCTTCTTCTAGTAGAAGAATGGATAGAGAAACATTGGTATATACACACAGTAGGATAATATTTATCCCCCCAAGAAATACTTGCTGCTATTGAAATCATTGCTTACTCATCATGACTTGCTGAGAGTTGGAGACACTGTAACTGTTTACAAGAGTGGAAAGCCCAGTCTTTTTCCTGAAGGGCTGCTGGTCGTTTTGAACTGCTGACCTTGCAGATCACAGCCCAACAAGTAAGCAAGGGGCCACATCCCTAAAAAACATTGATGGGACTATGAGACATCTCATGACATGAACCAACCTATCTCTGTCAATAGTGAAAGCATCAAGAGTTCATGAGTCCACTACAATAAGGATAAGAAGAAGGCAGGCTCCTGCTCATAGCCATGTAATCTCTCAATCCAGTTTCCCAAGGAACAGGTAGAAAGCTTGTCCAGCACCTGTAAACCATATATATCACCCTCTCTCTATGTACATCTTAAAATTCACTTTGACAGAGAAGACCTCCATGTCGGTTGGGATTAGTTTCTCAAGATGCCAGAGAAAGGGAGAAAGCCATTAGTTGTTGTCGTACAACACTGTGTTAAGGTCACACCAAATCAACAGATACTCCCACAGAGAGGTAAGCCAATCTCACTGGAAATGCAAGTCAAGAAATGCAAGTTGGTAAACTGGGAGGAGTAATCTCCTATCAAGAAAAAATTCTTAGCAATATTTACCATATACTTGAGTATAAACCAACCTGAATATCAGACAAGGCACCTAATTTTACCCAAAAAAACCTGAATTAAAATGTTCTGAAAAGCTCAATTTATTCTTGAATATATATGGTATATAGAATCTAAGGGAAGAAATATCTGATATCATGTTAATACTTTTGACCTATTTTCTATCTAGTCCTTGATGACCCAGGTCTTGTGTTAGTTATTTTATTTGTCACAGTTTATCTGTGTTGTTTTATTTTTTCAATCATTTTATTGGGCTTTCTTATGGTTTTTATAGCAATGCATACATCCATGGTGTCTAATAGACTTTAGACGCTGTCCCTTTAAGGCACACACCATCCTTCAAAGACCACATCAGAGTTGAATCCTCTTTGGCTCTTTGCTTCTGCAGGAACTGGCTCTTGTATCTGGCTCCTTGCTCTCACGTTCCGTCACTAGCCAACCCCAGAATTCATTCGCAAATTCGTTTGACTAACTTTGGGCTTCTGCATCCATCAGCCTGAGCCCCTGCTGTCTCTGCTTCATCTTGCTCCTTCCCCTTCATCAGCTTCCACAATCCCTGAGGAGCCTCCCTGGAACTGGACTGAACTGGCCTATCTCTACCACTCTGTAAGCCATTTCTTCATCGAAGTTCCTTTTTAAAGGGAGCACATACATGTGTCACTGGCTTTTGCATCTCTAGAGAACCCAGTCTCACACACCCTGGGACTCCTCCAATCTCATTTCAGTCCTTGGAAAATAAAATGCACAATTTTTCTCCCAATTTAGTGAGAAGGCGACTGAGGCTCACATGTTACAGAAACAAAATGTAGAGCTCCAGTGTCCTCTAGAGTGGATTTGAGAACCAAACACTTCCCATTGTTTATGGCTGCCTCCTAGACAGAGTCACATGGGGCCTGAAGTCAAAAGCTGTGTCGAAGGTTTTGGAGTAGAAAGGTGGCTGTTATTGGTCCTGATGGGTTTCAACGTCCAAATCAATATTTTCCCATTGCTAGTTTTACCCCCAGACATTTTTGTATCTGAAATATTGAACACATCACCTCTGTTGTTGTTTGTTCTCCCTCTGTCTTGACCACATGGACCCCAAGGCTGATGATGCAGTAGAGTGACTGGTGAAGCCCTCCCTAGGAGAACAGCTGCCCACAGAGGTTAAGAGGGAATACTCCAAGACACCTGCTCTAGTAAAAAATCTAAATTAAGCTCAACTCTATGTTAATATTGAAGAATGTAAATAAGCTGAACTTTCAAAGAAAAAGACCTTAAAACTCATATGCAATTCCTTAAAAGTACTTACCAAAAGCCCTTTGGCATAGAAAACGTTAAACAATTTAAAGTCTTATGATTTTCTCATGCAGTTAGCTTATCCATTTAGTTTGTGATCTTTTTAAAACTATCAATAAAAATTAATGAAACGAGATCATGAAATTTTCTACCTCCAAAACACCAAGATCTAAGTAAAAAGAGAACACATTTCTCTGAGCGAGTTTATTCTACTATAGCAATTATAGGCACAGAAAGAAATATAAAATTCAAAGGTGCATATTGATACAGAAATAACATATTTACATGTAAAATTATGAAGTCAGGATATTTTTTTGGTTTTGTGGGCATCATTTATTTTTTAATTTTAATATATTTTCATTTTATTTGAAGAAAGTACTAGTATTTTCATTTACCACATTGTGCCAGCTTGAAGCTAAGTGGTCACATACATTAATAAAAAAAACACCTCAGGAAATGAGGTAATGAAAAATAAAATATGGAAAAAATCCTGTACAGCATGCTATATCCTACTATCCACAGATTTAAAAAAAAAACTGTAACAGATGTGCAGTAGAAATGGAGAGAAAATGTTTTACTTGTGCTAATCTGAGCTGACAGCTGTTATTAAGGCTGACTCTGTAATACTTCTGTCATCACTTCTGAAAGTCCGCGTTTGAGGCATTAAAAAGAAAATTTGCAAATATGAGAAGGAAACTTTAGGGATATAAATGTGGCTGTTATCAGTCCTGAAGTTCATCACTTTTTAAACTCACAATCAATACTTTTTCATTATAAGCTCTGCTTCCAGGCATGTTTATATGGAAGCATTGAAAATATCACTTCAATGTGGTTATTCCTCTTCACTATATTCCAATTATTTTTCAGAGCTCTCATTTGAAATTCTGAAATTCTAGTGCTACAGATAAACTTCAATGACTCTTGCTCTGGTGACTCCCACCAGAAGAACTATAACATAGTAGTAAATAGTATAGAATTAACAGTCAAATAATGTAGGTTTATATACTGCCTTCACCATCTTGTGACCCTGAACAAGCTATTTAATCTCTCAGATATTTGATTTCCTATGCTGAACATTGGTGATAAAGTAGTATCATCCAACATCTAGAATGCTATGAGTATTAAAACTATATATAGTGTGTAATTTTTATGTTTCTGTATATGTGCATATATTAATGTCTGCATATATGTGTACATTGAAAAGCATGACTCATACCCTCGTGGGGGGGGGGTAATTGCTTACATCTCCACAAGGGGAGAGTATCGTTCATATCTCCAGAACTCCAATATGTGCATGCAACATACCAGCATGAAGTAGGGAACCAGTAGAGAGATTCGAGGTACAGGCCCTGATACCAAAGATATGGACAGCCGCCCCTGCCCCCAGCAGAATTTGCTTCAGAGGACAGCACTGAAGCTCCAGCTCAGGGAGAGGGACATGTCTGATCAGAGCACATGGGAGCAAATGAAGGGGGAGGAGGAGAGAGTGGAGCACGTCCTGGCTCACCAAGTTTTGAGGACAATATCCCTGTTCAGAGAAGCCAATGCACCAAGAGGACCATATGACCTGCCCCACCGCAAGACAGACATCCCTCATGAACCGAGAGCCCTATGGAGGACAAAACTGGAGACATAGTGTGGAAATTGGGCCCGGTCTGACCCCACCTCACTAAAGGCACGCAACAGAACTGCAAGGGGAGTAGAGCAAAGAAGTCCCAAGGAAATACTGAAAATAGACTTTAGGGCCAGGGCATGGCACCCCATCAGACTTCACCAGAAAACACCCCTAAAGGTCAACAAATAGACCTTCAACTATTTATAGGCTTCTCTCTCTTTTTCATTTTTGTCATTATTTTGCAGTTGTTTTCTTTGCTTTGCCTTTGTTGCTTTGTTTTGCTCTGTCTTGTTTTTTGTTATATTATTATTTCTGCAGGTATATCTATATAAGGTAGGTGGGATAAACAATCTGGAGGAGAAAACAATAGGACTGATGATTGGGGGAGCAGCGGGGAGGAAGGGGAGGCAGGGGAAAGGAAGTGGGTGTTAACAAACCCAGGGACAAGGGAACAGCAACTGATCCAAAATCAATGGCGAGGAGGATGTAGGAGGCCTGGTAGGGCTTGATCATGAGCAATGTAACTAAGAGGAATTACTGAAACCTAAGTGAAGGCTGAACATGATGGTGGGACAAAAGGAAAAGGAAAAGAAAATAGAGGCAAGAACTAGGAGGCAAGGGGCATTTATGGAGGTCTAAATACAAATGTGCATACGTAAATATATTTATATATGACGATGGGGAAATAGATCTACATGCATATATTTGTAAGTTTAGTATTAAGGTAGCAGATGGACACTGGGTCTCCACTCAAGTACTCCCGCAATGCAAGAACACTTTGTTCAATTAAACTGGCATTTCATGATGCTCACCTTCCCAACAGGATCACTGAAGACAAAATGGGTGCATAAGCAAATATAGTGAAGAAGCTGATCGTATCTGGCTATCAAAAGATACAGAGTCTGAGGCATTAGAGGCTTGAAGATAAGCAAGTGGCCATCTAAGTGAGAAGCAATAATATCCACATGGAAGTAGCACACCAACCTGTGTGATCACAAGGTGTTGATGGGATCAGGTATCAGGCATCAAAGAACAAAAAAGTTATATCATTGTGAAAGATGGGGAGTGCAGAGTGGGGATCCAAAGCCCCTCTGTAGGTGAAGCAACATGCCCTTACAAAAGGGTCACAGGAAGGAGACTAGTCAGTGAGGGTGCAGTGCAGCAATGAAAAAACATACAACTTTCCTCTAGTTCTTGAATGCCCCCCCCCTCCAACTATCATAATCCCAATTTTATCTTACAAATCCAGTTAGACCAAAGGATGCACACTGGTACAGATAGGAACCAGAAACATGGGGAATCCAGGACAGTTGAACCCTTCAGGGCCAGTAGTGAGAGTGGTGATACCAGGAGGGTGAAGAAAAGCTGGGGTAGATAGAGAGAACAAATCACAAGGATCCACATATAACTCCCCCAGGGAGGACAACAGAAAAGTGGGTGAAGGGAGACATCAGACAACATAAGACATGACAAAACAATAATAATTTATATATTATCAAGGATTCATTGGGAAAGGAATGTGGGGAGCGATGGGGAAAATGGGGAGCTGCTACCAAGGGCTCAAGTAGAAAAAAATGTTTTGAGACAAATGTACAAATATATTTGACACAATGGATGGATGGATGGATTGTGATGAGTTGCATGAGTCCCCAGTAAGATTATTTTTAATCAAAATTTAAAATAAAAGCACATTTCAGAGACAATCCTAATGTCCATTTTGGTCTGTTCTTTATTTTTTGTCTTTTTAATGACATTTTCCTTTCTTCTCGCATGATGTTCTCTCAGGCATCCATCCTACAAGTTACATCGAGCATTAGTGCTTAGTGTATCGATCTCTTCTTAAGATGGTCACTAAGTTCAGATAACAGATACACACTGCCCTATTTTGGCTCTTGTGAACTTGTGTTAAATTTCTTCAACCTCAATTTGAATGTGCATATGGAAAACGGACGATCTATTCCACAGCCAGCCCCTGGATAAGCACAGTCCATGATCACGAGCTTCTCGGACTTTTCTTTCTCCCAGATATCATCAACTTAATTCCTGTGTATTTCAGTTCGTGAAGTCTACATATATAGTCTCCGTGTACCTTACTGAGAAAAAATATTGCAACAAATAAAATGTTGGTTGTGCAAAATACAAAACAATCTCTGATGCTTTGTTCTGTCCGGGTTTTTATTCACCAAGAAAGCTACTAATCCTTCCACTTTTGTTCCAACTCTTGCATCCCAATCACCAGTGATATCAGTGCATCTTAATTGCATATCTTATCAATTTTGGAATACAGAAGTTGATGGAATTCCTTGATTTCTTCATCTTTATTTTTAATGATTGTTGTATAAATTTAAGAAATAGTCACATTAACTGTTCTTCCTCATAGGCATATGTAGCAGTCATGTGCTTATGTTAATTTCATGATTGAGATGTAGGGATGGAGTCTGGCCTGCTAATCTGGAGATAGCCATTGAGTAACCGATGAGGCCTCTATGTGGGCCTGGCTTTCTCCTGAGACTTCTGGGAAATATCGTGATATTTCCCTCGTGAAGATGAGAAGCTATCTTCCCCAGTTGTTGGGAGTTAGGCTCAGAGACGATGAATCATGGACAAGACAAGATGACAGCGTCTGAGGAGCTGGAGGAGCTGGTGGAGAGACCACATGGCTTTGCTCTGATGGAGCCAGACCTCTGAAGCTGGCGCAGCCACCTGGAGACCCCTGCCAGCGATGAATTGCTTCTGCCACTACTGGATGCTGTTGATGAAACCTGAGCACTGGAAGTGAGGATCAGTGGGGAGACCCTTGCCAATGCTGGGATTCTGCACCCACTGACCTGTGACTTCATGAGTAAGAAGAAGGCATTAATGACTGGTATCAGCCATCTGGGCTAATATCAAACTTATGACTTTTAACTGGACTGGGTTGGGATGCTCTCTCAGTGTTCCATTCCTTTTGTACATAAACCCTTTCCTTATATCCATATGCATGTCTATGAAATTTTTTCCTCTAGTCTACTCAGACTAACACAACATATGAACATTTTTCTCTCACTAACAGTATTGTTCTTCAGGTTAAATCCTGAACTGTTCTTTTGGCATTGAATGTGACATCATTCATCTTGAATATGTTGGTTCCAGTGTGGAACCAACCAATAAAATAAGTATTAGAGAAATAAGAGAAATAAGATATTAGAGAAATTAATATCAGACTTGACCCGAGAACTTGGAGATTAAAGGTGTTCCAAATGTTGAACTCTCCCAAGATGCTATTCTGCTCCATTCTCTGCCACTCCTGAGTGAAGATATAAATAAATCTCTGTCACTGTACCAGAGAGAACAAGTCAACATTCCACCATTTCAGAAGGTAGCAAGAACCAAAGGTGCTGATGAAAGACGTTCAAACATCACTAAATGCATTACCCCAAACCAAGACTCCAGGAATTAATCTACTACCAACTGAAATGCTTCTACAAGCTGAGAAAGCACTGGAAGCACTGACTGGCCTATGCTAGGAAATTTGGGAGACAGGCAGTTGGCCAACTGACTGGAACTGATCCATGCTTGCACCCACTCCAAAGAGCTGTAATACAATAGAAAGCTCAGGTTATAGAACAATATCATAGTTACAAAATGCAAGTAAAATGTTGCTGAAGATAATCTAACAATGATTGTAGCCGGATATTAATGAGGAGCTGCCAGAGGTCTAGACTGCATTCAGAAAAGGAGGTAGAACAAGGGGTATCATTGCTGATGTCCAATGAATTTTAGCTCCCAGTAGAAAAAGCCAGAAAAATATTTTATTAACTATGTCAAGGCATTCAACTGTGTGGATCACAAAAATATTATGGCTAACCTTGAAAATGATGGGCATTCTGGAACATTCCATTGTGCTCCTGAGGAACATATATAGATACAAAAACAATATGTGAACAGAACAAGGGAATACTTCATGGTTTAAAATTGGGAAAGGTGTATCGAGGCTGTATCCTTTCACCATACTCATTCGGTCTGTAAGCTGAGCAGATAATGAGAAGCTAGCTTATGAAAAGAAGAATGGGGCATCAGCATTGGGTGATGCAGATAACACAGCCTGGTTTGCTGCAAGTGAGGAGGAGTTGAAGCATTTCCTGGAGAAAATAAAAGATTACAGTCTTTAGTCTGGATAACAATTCAATGTAGAGAAGATGAAAATCTTCACAACTAGAACACAAGGTAACATGAAAATGTAGAAAAAGTCAAGCTTTTCAAGGATTTAGTCTTGCTTGGTTCCACAGTCAATGCTCATGAAAGCAGCATTCAAGAGATGAAAATATATGTTTTAGTAGCTCACTCTGCTGCACAATAACTCATTGGAGTATTGAAAACAAGGATGGTACTTTGAGGATGAAGGTACACCTGACCCGAGTCATGGCATTTTTCATTGCCTCATATGCATTTCACGCACGCATGTGAAAGATGGACCTGGGATGAGGAAGATGGAAGAAGAAGTGATGCATTTGAATTGAGCAAGATATTAAAAGTACCATGGATTTCTCAGAGAACAAACTGATCCAACTTGGAAAAAGGAAGGCCCCTGTTCTCCTTGGATGCAAGGATTGCTGCTCTTCACTGACATGCTTTGGGCGTGTTGTCAAGTGAACCCAGTCTCTGAGAAGGACTTCGTGCTTGGAAACGTGAATGGGTAGAGGAAAAGAGGAAGATCCTCAGAGAGAGGGAGTGATGCAGTGGCTGCCACAGTGGGCTCAAGCATCGGAGCAATTGTGAAGATGGCACGGGACTGGGAGTTGTGTGCTCCGCTGCATGTAGACAGGGTTGCTGTGAGCTGGAACGACTCAATTGCACTTAACAATAGAATCTTATCTTAGTCCCGCCCTAATACTCCATTGGTATAGGAAAGAACACACTTCAAGATCGACTTTAGCCGCAGGTAAAGAATCCAGAATTATACTACATCACCTAAGGCATTATAACTGAAAGGGCCATATTAATTAACTATAACCTATTCAGCATAATAAATTACAAGATTTTCCAATTAAAAATGTCCAACACCAGTCCATTTTAGCTAATAACTAGTTTTTCAATTTTGTTACGTTCTACTTCATTTCGTATAATTTCCCAATGTATCTACATTCATACTTTTTGCAGTCCCCCTCTGATTATTAATATATATTTGCAACTGCTTCATTTCATTTTGAATACTGCTACTGCAGTAAATTATGAAGAAATGAAATTAAAAAGCTGAATTGAAAACTTCAAAGGACAGCTCAAGAAGACAAAATACATATTATAATTACATGTGCAAAGACCTGTAGTTAGAATTAGCTGAAAGAACAAAGAGAAAAAATTGAAGCCTCAAGATTCAATGTTGAAGGATTGTATGAGCAAAATATTAATTATGTAAGAAATATCAAAGAATCATGGAAGGAATACAAGTTCCTGAAACAAAAAGAATTAGTCAACAAAGAGCCAATTAAAGAGGAAAACTAATCACAATGATCCATGCACAACCATATACCCCTCTAATGGGGGAAGAACAACAGAAAGCATGGGGGAAAGGAGATAGCAGTTGGTAGGAGACATGAAAATAATAGCAATGTACAATCTATCAGGGAGTCATAAAGGTGGAAAGTTGGCGGGGGGGGGGGGCGGGAGGTGGGCAGGAAAGAGCTGATCCCAAGGACTCAATAGAAAGTAAATGTCTACAAAAGAATGAGAACATGTATAAACATGCCTGATTCAATTGATGTATGGATTGTGATGAGAGTTGTATGAGCCCCCAAATAAATTACGTTTTCAAAAAGAGATAACATATGAATTAAGAAGAGGAAGTAGTTTTCAGAGTACAGAATTTACTTTGCTCAAAATCTTCATAAATCCAGACATACTTGCTTGTGTATGTTGGCCTGGCCCCACATAAAAAATACATACACACATGCATACCCAAAAAATATTGACAGAGCTACACAGTAGCTCATATGCTATTAGTAAGAATACAAAACAGTACAGTTATTTTGCAAAACTTTATGTTAGCTTCTTATAAAAGCAAGCATACATTACTTTATGACTCAAAATTCTCCTTTTTAGGTATTTAATCGGGAGGTAAAACCTATGCATGAATGTGTATAGCAGCTTTGTGAGTAATCACAACAAACTAGAAAGAATTTCATGTCCCTTTAGAAGGGAATTGATAACTGGTAGTACATACATGCATATAATCAAATATGTCTCAAATAAAATGAATGCATTATATATACTAGCACTTACAAGTACATGGGTAAATCTTAAATACTAAGCTAAAAGAAAGAAAAAGAGAGGTAACATACAGTAAAGAACTGATGTGTGGTCCTAACAGAAAAAGTTCAAGCTTCACTAAAGGCAATGTAGACAAACAAAGCCTCAGAAATTTACATACTACCAATCAAAATACTTTGGCAAACCAGGGCAGCAATGAAGGTGTTCACTCATGTACACTTTGAAATTTGGAGGACAGCTAGCTGGACAATTGAATGGGAGAGCTCCATGTCTGTGGCTATTCCAAAGAAAGGGGGCCGAACAGAATATGAAAATTGTTTAATAAAATCACTAATGGTCAAGGCAAATGAAGATACTTCAAAATTGGTTTCAGCAGTACATTGTCAGGCACCTGCTGGGAATTCAAGTTTGATCCAGGGAAGGATATAGGAGGAGAGATATCACTACTGATGTCAGATAGATCTCCCTGCTGATCCAATGTGAGTTTACTCTAACCTTTGATATTCTCTGCTTTCTAAGAGATTGAGGTCTCTGATGGTTTTTAATGGCTAATTATGATAGATCCTTGCTTGATACATGCCATGGTTTTCCCTTCCCTTCTGTGTAGGGGAAATAGTATTAATGAGAACACAAAGATAATAATGGGGTTGATGTGGAATATAGACATGGAAGGACAGGGAGGAGGAAAGTGGGATCAATATCAATGTGTAAAAGAAGGAAAATTTTAAATTACAAAATTGATTGTGGCAATGACTGCACAGCTCTTCTTGATATGATTGAACTATTGACTTTTATGATACATTAATTAGAGATCAATAAAAACTTAATTAACATTTAAAGTAACCTGGCTGAAGGCATAAAACACCATAAAGATACTCACTAGTATTTGTGTATTCATATATGTACATTATAGCATACTATGTGTGGCACTGTAAAGAATGGGAATTTCAGAACACTTAACTATGCTTGTGCAGAATCTGCTCACAGACCAAGAGACAGTCATTTACACAGAACCAGGGCACACAAAATAGCTTAAAATCAGAAGAGAGGCATCGAGGTCGAGCTCTTTCACCATACTAATTCAATCTGTATGCTGAGCAAAGAATTCAAGAAGCTGAAGAAAAATGCGGCCTTAGAAATAGAGGAAAGCTCATTAATAACCTGCCTTATACAAATGGCATAACCTCACTTGCTGGAAGTGAAGAGGACTTGAAACTCTTACGGAAGAAGATAAATGACTGCGATCTCCAGTATAGATTACAACTCAAAGTGGACAACAAAACTGGACCAATAGATAAAATCATGATAGAGGGGAGTGAGGATGGGGAACGCAGGGGAAACCAAAATTGAACTTTTATTTCATTTTATTTGGATCCACGATCAAAACCCATGAAAAAAATGAGTGCAGCAGCCTCTTTTGATTAATTTTTCATGAGCTGGCACTCACTTTTTTTCAGGGGTTTTGATTGTGGAGTAAAGTGTGAAGATGGTTCTTTAAAAAAACTAAGGTGCACCTGACCCATTGAAGCCTGTGCATGCCAAAGCTGGAGAATGACTGAAAAACTGAAGAAGAATCAATGCGTTGGAGTGAGTCTGTAGGTGAAGAATGTTAAATATACCAGGACCTGGCAAAAGAAAAGACAAACTCGTGTGGGAAGAAGTACAACTAGAACGTACCTTGAAAACATAGATAAGATTTTTGAACATGTTAATATAAAGGGCCGGTCTCTGGAGAGGGACATCATGATTGGTAAGATGGAAGATAGGAAGAAAAAAAAGGAAAGATCCTTATGAGGATGAATTTAAACTGTGTTTGCAAACATGAACTCAAGGTAGTAAAGCTTGCTAAGATAATATAGAATCAGGGCTGAGCCCTGGGGGCATAGTGGTTGTGCGTGGGCCTGTGACCCACTGGTTTGGAGGTTCAAATCCAGCAGCAAGGCTTGGCCTCCTACTCCCACCACAAGAGGGCAGTGATGCTCCCCCAAAAAAGATAATATAGAATCAGGCAGTAATGTTTTCTTCTTTTGTACATAGATGGCAATATGTCAGACTTGTTTAGAGGACATTTAACAATAACAATGTGTGTAGGTTAACATATGTGTGTATACATGCTTATATCCATATTTAGCACATATTTTAAATATTAGATGTAACTGTTTTTACCAATGCCATTACAAAGACAGGATACAATATAGTCAGCAGATCAGACTGGAGCATTTTTTAATTTTGCTAAACTCAAAATCAGTGTCTTTGTTAAAAACTTAACTGATGGGCAAAACCCAATGAAACATGTTTCATCTTTTCATTGAGGATTATGAAATTTACTTTATGCACTGCCTGCTTCATACTGTACACACAGAAGAATATGATCATGATTAATCTCACAGTTGCCTTATCAAATTCAGTTCTCAGTCACAAATCAATCAGAGGACACCAAAGACTTTTACAATTTCACATTCAATTTGGGGCCGTCAGGGGAATAGGTTGGGTTAATCATTGTAATGGCACATTTTAATTTGTGTTTAACCAACATTAAAGCATAAAATAAGATTCTCTGGCATATCTTTGGGGATCATTCCATAGGGTTTGCACAAGATTTTAAAGTCTCTAGATTAACGTGGTGATTAGCAGGGAGGAACGCCTTTTTTGAATATGGTTTCAAAAGAGATAATAAAGTATGCTTTAGACCATTTATCTAGAGACTAGAGGGTCAAATTCTTGTAATCTAAAGTCATTTCATTTGCATTTTATAGTCAAAATAATTGTATAGGAAATAAACAAAGCTACCATGTCAATATCCTTTGCTGTAGGTTTTCTTTAGAATACCTTGCTCTTCTCTTTTGATATATTCTTTCAAGTTTAGTCCCTCTAGCTATGCTCTTTTTCATGTGTCAAACATTGATTTCCCCCCCCCCCTCTGAGCTTTTAATGGAACAAAAATTATGAGGGTCAGATTGCACTGCTTTAAATTTCAACTTTCAGTTCCTCGTTCTGATAAAAATCTATTTTAAGACACCAACATAATTCCAGATTGGGAAAAAAAAATGTTTTTTTCTTGACCTCTTTGAACAAAGTCCACAGAAGAAAGACTAAGTGTGAGTTTTTATTGGAATTACCAAATATATAAATTCGTATGGCGCTTTTTACACATTACAAAAGCTCAATTGTAACTTTTCCAACTAAACATTTTGAAGCCAGAAGGCCACATCTTTAATTTTAAATTGAGCATGGTATTTAGGCTAAAATTCTAACCGTGGCCTTTCCTTTCCTTGTCATTTTAAATACCTCAGTAATGTATTCATTTTAGTTGATTAACGAAAAGCAACTGAAATGCACAGAACAACAGAATAATAAGGGAACAGATAACATCCTTCCTGCCAGACAAGCATGCCTCACAGAGGCTTACCTGTCACATACCAACAGCTGCAGCTCTTGGAGAGTTTTGATAATAGCCTGTGTGTCAAAATTCAGCTGCCAACACTAAGCTGTCAGCTTTTGAAATGCTCAATGGAGTGCTTGTCCCTTAGGGCATAAATTCCAAGGAGTAACTGAGCTGCCCTGCAACTTGACAGCTCATCCTAGTTCTGGGAGAGCCTTGCCTCTGTGCAAATCTAGGAAATATAACTGCAGGAGATGTGATCTGTGCACAGCTTCTCTGAAAATGGCACAGGGGGCCATTTGAATCCCAGGTATTCTAACAGCGTCGGAGGTCTCTGGAAGCGGAGCTAACTCTAGCTTTCCTTGTTGGACTTCAGCTGCAAAGAAAGCCCTTACCCCCTGGTTTGGTCAAGATTCTCTAGGTGGAACATGATACCCGGGGACCAGCATTTTCCTCTGCTGGTGACCCTACTACATAGAAGTAATTTCTGTGACTATGACTGCAATTTCTCATCAAGCATTTTATAATCCATATCATTTCATCTTCTGAAAATAAATTATTCATGCCATTTGGGAATTCATTTGAAAATTGCAAGTCAAGAGACCCCTTTGCTACTAATTCCTATTAACATGACCCCCCTTTTTTCCTGATGTGGTAATTATTTACATAAAATATGACTGGATTATGTTTTGAGGGTACAAAAGAAGACCCGATCTCAAATATAATTTAAGGAGAACATTTATTAAGTCTAAGAAAGGATAAAGACAATACCAGTACATAGACATATTATCCAGATGCAGTAGCCATTAGCACAGGTGAAAATGACATCCAGAGATTCACAGTTAGGACACTAGCTAAATAGCCATGGGACAAAGGAACCCTCCCAGATTCATGATTGATACCTCAATGTTAGAGGTGGAACGATAGGAGCAGAACAGGACCACGAAGGGGACACCAGGATCTTCTGACCTAGACAGTCAGTGCAAAACTGATAGGGCTTAAGACAATACATTCCCTTGTCCTGTCCCCAGTGTGCAGGTTTCCATCAAGGACACACCAAGGCAAACCCCTAAAAGAGACTGCCCCTCTCTGGGCTTGCTAAAGATGGGTAGAAGTAACCACCCACTTTCCAAGACACTCTCCCTGAGGACGATTATCTGCATCCTTGGTTTATGACCAAAAAGAGTACATCTTTTTGTAATCTACGTGAGGATTCTGCAAATAAAATTGAGCTAGCACTGCCCTCCATAGCCCTCTGTAAGCCAGAGTGCTCAGAATTTAAGCTCTAATACAGACAAAACATATTTTCTTCAATACAACTTTCCCGTGGGGGAAAAAACAACTTTGTTTTCTTTTAATTCTCCAAGGACAAGTTAATATCATTAGTGGGCCCGAAGGAACTAAAGTATCACCCTATAAAAAGCTACAGACAGGGAGGGAGTGGGGTGGGGTTAAAAAAAAAAGCTACAGACAATACAAAAATAAAATCGTACCCTATACTTTCCCATCAGAGAGTATCCTATGAAGAGAATGGAAAGTAGAACTCAGTAGTCTAACTGTGGTGCTTATTTATCCAACCTTCCACGTCCTATCCATGTGAAAGGAGGCAAAATCTTTCTTACTCTTAGCTTCTCTTCTTCTCTGACATGAATATTATAGTGGCATCAGTTATTTGGAACCATCATAAAGATTAACTGAACTAATATATGTTTAGGTCAACAATGGGCAGTAAGTATATATTCAATGTATATTGAATATTATTAATACACGTTTAAAACTGTGATCACATTATCTGACTTTATCTTTCAATATGCTTTGAACAAAATCAATAAAGGAAGCGAATCAGCAAACACAAAAACAAAAATTTTTACAAATTCTGATGAACCTTTAATTTTGCCATGGAGTGAAAGTAATCACAGTAAATTAGGATGCCCATGCACATGCCTAGAAAAGGAAAAATTGACAACTTACTAAAGAAAGTCAACATTTAAAAAAATAACAATAAAGGTTGCTGAGTTTAAATATTTACTTATTCAATTGCATCACCTCTGAGAGCTAGTCCCAGTCATCTGATCTCTAGTTGTTTCTGTTCTTCTGCTATAACTGAAATGAGCTCGTTACATTTTATTTGATTATTTATTTATTTCCTGATTCCCCTGTAAATGTACAACTTCAGAGGGTTTTGTTTATTTAACCTGCTGGTAACTTCTAATACCTAGAGAAATGCCCAACCCAAAATGTATATTCAAGGAAACCTGATTGAATGAATAAATGAAAACGGATAAGTAAATATATTAGGGGAAATCTAGTTTTTATTTGAAACTGAAGAAGTGCTATATATTAATAACCTCAAAGGCATTCATTAAAACCAATAGCATGACATTAAAGTGTTTGTTATGATCATATCATCATAGGATGATAAAGTTCTATTATTTTGAAAATAACTCCATTATCTAGACATTCACCTGGTTATCAAACTTGTGTATAAGAAATGAGAAGAATCTTGCTGTATAATTTTTACAGAGGAGGCCCACTGATGCTGAGGGTTGTGCCCAGAGTTATATGGTTAGGTGAACAAGGTATGGAATTAAGGTCATCAGCATATGAGGAAATTATTTTTCTGTATATTGTTCTTGCTCTGGCATTAGTTGCAACCCATAGTGACTCCATGGGACAGGATAGAACTTCCACTGTGGGTTTCTGAGACAGTAATTTCTCAGGGGAATAGAAAACCTCTACTTTCTCCTGACGGCAGCTGATGGTTTCCAATGTTGACCTTGAGGCAAGTAGTTCAATGTGTCACACACTATGACACGAGGGTCCCTAACTTTTTGTTAATCTGTCTTAAAATCTTTCATACCAGCGTTGCTCAAATCTGAATTGTGTTTGGCTAACTCAGAAATTCACCTGTGGTATCAAAATTCCTGAAACATCAATTAAGAGAAACTATCAGGCGATTAGACTCCATACAAACCCACACAAGTGTAACACTGATGTTATTTGATACTCTTCATATCACATGTGTTTTTCATATCACATGAAAAACACATATCACATAACATGTGTTATGTGATAATGAAAAACACATCTTGATTTCTATTTCTCTTTCCCTTTTACAACACTCATGGTGAGAATTCTGGTGCCAATCTGCTTTTGATCATCTTGCGTATAGGAAGAAATGCAAACAGAACTCACCTGAAGTTCTGCCACCCTTGTAAGTCAAGAGAAGGTGCAGGCTTTGTGTGAAATGCAAGGGTCTCCAAACACAGTGATCTTTCTTTAAGGCATTTGCTAATTTCATGGGTACTTTACATATTTACTTCCTTTTCATTCCAATACCATAAGTAGGCATCAAAGATAATTTTTGGTTTGGGGTTCAGGTACACAATTGTTCCTTTGAAACTATGAACATTCTTTAAAAGTCTACTTGTGTTCACAGATCATTCTCATTTTAAATATAACTTCTCTGTTAGGCCAAGTTTATTAGAGTAAACAAATCCATACCTACTCATATATTTGTGTATGAGAGAGCTTTATGTCAAGAATATAGCGAACAAATATCCTAGCCCAGTCCAGACCAAGTCTATAAATAAGATACTAGTTCGTCACTCTCATGCTAGTATATAAAACCCTCTTCAGACTCACAAAGCCACGTGCAATGAGGTAGAATGCAGGACGATCACAGACTGAGAGATGTGAAATCGTGTACATCCAATGGCAGTGGTAGACACATCTCCAGGGCCCTGGCTGCCATCGGTGTGCCTTGAAGTAGTTTGTCAACCTGAAGGTGAAGTAGAGAAGGTGAAGTGAAGGTTCCCAGGACTCTCCTTATGAGGAGGCACGCCCACAATGAGGTACCATCGAGCTGTGATCTAATGGCTCCACCACTTCACTCTATTCTGTGAGATTCTTTTAAATACAACAACTTCATTCCCAAGAAGTCAGTGTGGATTCAATTTAGAAAATATTGCTGGAAGAATACATTTCCACATGCAATCAAACAAGAGCCATGGTGGTATTCCAATGATGGATGAGAGGTCCAAGTTGTCTTCACTGTCATGGCTGGTGCCGTAGGAGGGATGGAGAGCAGGGCCCTTAATACACATGGCCTCTCTACCCAGCAATCTAAAGGAGTGGACTTATCACATAACTGCTCAGAGATCTTACAATAATTATTCCAAGATACTGGAAATGGACATTTCTCATATCTCTAAGGTAAGACCCAGAAACTGGTACAGCATCACTTGTGGCATTGGTCACAGTAGACAGACTCTGCTAAGATTTAAAAACTAAGCTTCTCAACTGGAAGCATGTTAGAGAACTTAACTGTTCTTCATTTCCTATGCCATCATTCCCTGATTTAAAAAGAAACAAAACAACCATACTGAATCCACTAGTCAAAGAGTGACATGGTCTTTTCTGTTACAGAACTTTGTCAATAATAAAAAAAATGCCTATGATAAAATTTAAACATTTTAAAGCTTAAAATTAAATGAAAAGAATGTATTGAATAATAAGTTATTTTTCTGCTTTAAGAGATGTTTAAAGTGTTTTATTGCCACCTAATCCATATATCACACAATTCAATAGTTTAATAATATCAAGAAGATTTGTACAATCATTACCACAATCAGCTTTAGAACATTTTCTACTTTCTTATATGCATATTATTAGCTCCCCATTAACCCCCAGCCCCTTGTGTCATATCCTGAAGAAAATAAATCCATTTATTGTGGCTATAGATTCACTCATCCTGGATTTTGTAAACTGAAAAATATAGAAAAAAACAGAAAATAAAAATGTAACAGCAACAACACAATTAAAAGCAGAAGTAGTTATACTAAAAACTAGAACCACTTTAAAATGAGTCAAAAGGGAAATAAAGTAATAAAGTGTTCCATTTTAACCTAACTGTATCTGCCATAATCCACTTTTCCATGCACTCTGGATACTAGCAAAACTATCCACACCTCTGGCCTTGGGAGAAGGGATTTAACAGATGTTTAATCCACATGTACATCCCTTTTACCTTTTTTTTTTTTTAGCAGAAACAAGTTTTTTTTTTTCAGAAACAAGTTTTAAATGTGTCAAAATGGAGATCAAATAAGATTTTCAAATTTTTAAGCAGAGTGGTTTTTCCGATGTGTGCTTTGAATATTCATAAGTTTCCTAATTGCCCCTGTAAAGTAGGGGTATCATTGCTAATGTCAGACAGATCTTGGCTGAAAACAGAGAATACTAGTAAGGTATTTTCTTGTATTTTATTGACTATGCCAATACATTTGACTGTGTAGATCACAACAAACTTGGGATAATCTTGAGAAGAATGAGGATTCAAGAACACATCAACGTGCTCCTGCAGAGCCTGTACATAAATCAAGAGGCAGTTGTGAGAACAGAATAAGGAAATACTGCATAGCCTAGAATCAGCAAAGGTTTGCATCAAGGTTATATATTCTACTCATGATTTTGAAGCTGTAGACTGAGCAAAGAATCAGAAAAGGTGTATTATATGCAGAAGGATGCAGCATGGGATTTGGAGCAAGGTTTATTAATAACCTGAGATACGCAGATGACAGAATCTTGCTTGCTAAAAATGAATAAGACTGAAAGCTTTCGATGCAGATTACAACTCAATGTAAAGAAAATCAAAGCTCTCACAACCTCTCACATGCTGTTCTTGTTTGGTGCCGTGGAGTCAGCTCTAACAACCCTTTGCCCAACAGAAGGAAACACTGCATGTTCCTGTGCCAACTTCAAAATTGTTCCCATACCTGAGACTTTTGATGCAGCCTCTGTGTTAGCCCATTTCATCTCATAGAGAGCTTTCCCCTTTTTCACTGCCTGCCCTTCCACTTTACCAAACAGGGTAGCCCTTTCCAGTGACTGGTTTCTGCTGACAAAAAGTCCAAAGTTTGTAAGATGAGGTCTTGCTATCCTTGCGTTTAAGGAGGGTTCTGGCTTTACTTCTTCCAACACAATAAGTTGGTCCTTTTAGCATTCTGTGGTATAGAGAAACAGCTGCAAAAATCTTCTAACGATTAGAACTTGAAATATGAATATACAGAGTATAAATTTAGGAAAATTGGAAGTGATAAAATGAAATAGAACACATGAAATCAATATTCTTGATATTCATGAACTGAAATGGACTGGTATTGGCTATTTAGAATAATAAAATCAAATGGTTTTCTATGCTAGGAGTAACACACTCAAGAGGAATGGGGTGGTGTTCAGTGTCAGAAAGGATCTTGCTAAATCCATCATGAAGTACAAGACTATCAGTGATCAGGATTTATCTATCTGCCTTCAAGTAAATACAATCAATACAACTATTGTTTAAATTTATGACCAATCACAAAATCCAGTGATGAAGAAATTGAAGAATTCTACCAATGACTTCAGTTGGAAATTGATCAAACATACAATCAAGATGCATTAATAGTTTTCAGTGACTGGAATGCAAAAGTTGGAAACAGAAAGGAACAGCAGTTGGAAAATATTGACTTGGTAACAGAAATGAAGCTGAAGATTGCATGACAGAATTTGGTAAGATAGTTGAACAGTGCAAAAATGTATTTTCAACAACATAAAAGGCAACTATACACATGGACTACCCCAGATAAAATATACTGAAATCAAATTGATACATCTGTGGGAAGACACAATGGAAAAATTTTAATATTGGCAGCTAAAGCCAAACCAGGAGCCAACTGTGGAACGGAACATCCATTGCTTATATGTAATTTCAGGATAAAGGTGAATAATTTTTTTTTTAAACTGTAAGAGCCAAAATTCAAACTTGAGTCTATCCCTCCTGAATTTTGAGAATACCTCAAGAAGAGATTTGATGCACTGAACACTAAATGCAGATGAAAGAACATTGAGACCATCACTCATGAAGAAAACAAAAGTCATTAAAAAGACAGGAAAGATCTGGACCATACATGGGTAACATGCTAATGAAGTTTGAAGTTGTCAAGGATTTTTGTCTGGGATTTGGCCCTTGAAACTTGGACCCATAGGCTGTGCTCATGGATGCAGCAGCAGGCAAGAGATCAAATGA
Source organism: Nesogale talazaci (assembly GCA_004026705.1). Classification (NCBI taxonomy): domain Eukaryota; kingdom Metazoa; phylum Chordata; class Mammalia; order Afrosoricida; family Tenrecidae; genus Nesogale; species Nesogale talazaci. The sequence continues at coordinate 71,408 of PVJH01003781.1, read as the reverse complement.
AGCATTGCATTCGGTGAATCTGCCGTAAAGCTCTCTTTAGAGACTTGGAAACAGAATGTTACTTTGAGACTGAAGGTGACCCAAGCCATGGTACTTTAACATGCCGCATATGCATATGCAAGTTGGACAATGAATAAGGAAAACCGAAGAAAAAAACTATGTGTTTGAATTATGGTGCTGGAGGAGACTATTGAAAGTACCTTGGACGGCCAGAAGAACAAGTCAATTTGTTTTTGCATAAGGACAGCCAATCTTCTTCTCAGAGGCAAGGATGACATGATTTTGCTTCCTCTCCTTTCCACATGTTGTCAGGAGAGACTCGTCCTTGGAGAAACACGTCAAGCTGGGTAAAGTAGAAGGGCAGTGAAAGGGAAAGCTAGATTGGCACCGTGGCTGCACCAATGAGTGCTAACACAAGAACAGTTGTGACAGTGACACAGGACTGGCCGGTGCTTCTTTCTGTCGCGAGGAGTCAGAATGAACTGGCAGGTGCCTAACAAAAACCAGGAAAGTAGAGGCGATGGCAAGTGCTAACAGGCAAATGCCGACTCCCAGGTTGCTGTTCAGTGCCAGTGAGTTAGTTCAGATTCACTCATCTAGGGCATATTTACTTCATATACACTTCAAATGTTTTCATTCATTTTAATGTCAGATGCTGAGACAGAACTTACCAAAAACAAGATTCATAAGCAAATTACTTCACAACACTTAAACTTATATCCTAATATTCACACACAAAAATTACATGTACAATTTTGCAGCTGTTTTACTTTTTTTCACGTTTTTTCAGATATGCGAGATTTTATTCCAAACATAACACACTTAAACATGTCTCTGTGACCCAAAGATGACTGCAGATCAATTCTCTCAGCAACACTCATTAGGGGTGCTTTAAAACAAATCCAGTCAATGACAGCGGCTTTTGAGGGGATTGCTGGACTAGCTAAATTCAAGGCAGAGAAGTCAGATAAGAAATTTATGGCAACCCTTTTTTGGTTTGTTTGTAATTTTCTTTTTTTAAATCATTTTATTGGGGGCTCGTACATCACTTATCACAATACATACATACATACATACATACACTGTGGCAAGTACCTTCACAAGCCTGCTGCCATCATCGTTCAATATCTGCTTTTCTATTTGAACCCTTGATATCAGCCTTTCATCCTTTCCCCTCCCTCCCTGTCTCCCCCCCTCACCAACCCTCAATACCTTATAAATTATTATTTTTTCGTATCTTACGCTACCCAACATCTCCCCTTGCCCACTCCTCTGATGACCGTCCTCCAGATAGGAGGTTATGTGTAGATCCTTATGATTGGTTCCCTCTCTCTACCCCACCTTCCCTCCACCCATCCAGCAACTCTCCTCTCACTACTGGTCATGAGGGGTTCATCTGTCCTAGGTTCCCCATATTTCCAGCTCCTATTTGTACCAGTGTACCTCCTCCAGTCCAGCTGGATTTGTGAGGTAGAATTGGGATCATAATATTTGGGAGGAGGAAGCCTTCAGGAACTAGAGGAAAGTTGTATGTTTCATCATTATGTCACTGCACCCTGACTGGGCCGTCTCCTCCCCGCGACTCTTCTGTAAAGTGTGTTCAATTGCCCACAAATGGGCCTTGGGTCCCCACCCTGTCCTCCCCCTCATTCGTAGTGATGTGCTTCATGCTCTTTTTTAATCACTGAATAACCCCATTTTGATCACCTTGTTAATTACTTTCATAGATCATGTTAAAATTTCTTTGGCATCATCTATGGTTTTTTCATAATGTATTTTTCAACTATTTAATTTGATTGGGTGAGAATAAAAAATATATGAACAAGGTCACTTGAAACAGATCTAGGACGGTGGGATTTTACGACAGCCTTTGAAAGTAATATTTTCCTTTCATGAAAATGTCATAAACAGCAGAAAAGTACAATGGCTCTCAACAGTTCAAATTAGATGGAACAAGCAAGCAAAAAAATTAAAGATTATTTAATCTCAATGTAATTTTGGTCAAAGCCACTCTTGATTAGGAAATATAATCATAATGAAATACATTTTCACTTAGCCTTTAAACCTACTATAAGTTCATGTGTTGTTGTTAGTTGCTCTGCTGGGTCTGATTCCCAGCAACCCGATGGATGAGAGAAGGGAATGCAGCCCAGCCCTGCAGCACCACAGTCCCTGATGACTCTAGTCCGTCATAGCAACTATTGCATATTATGAGGGCCTTCCAGTCTATGATGTTGGTTCATGTTCAAGTACTGTTTAGAATAATTTTTATATCTATATAAAACTAGTTTACATTGATTTTATATACTAAAGGTATCTATTTTCATTGGCTAATTTTCAAAAAATCCCTGGGCTTTTCTTTCTAGTCTGTATTAGTCTGGCAAATCTGCTGAAATGTATCCACCATGTATGACCTTGTCGGTTTTTGGAATAAGCATGGCATCCTTCTAGCATCATAGCAAAACAAACACCACCACAGCAGAACAAGCAGACAGATGGTAAGTCCACATACACTCTATATAAAGACTTCATCACCTTTGAGGGTTAGAGGTACACAGATGCCAGATAGCACTTTTCCTGAAGACCGTGATGTCTTAAACATACCAAGAAGCCCTGGGAGTGCTTCCTGGTGTTTTAACCACCCACATGTGCTCTCCTATCTTCCTGTGACTAATTGAGCAATAAATGTGCAAAAGAAGTTCTTTGATGAAGTATATTATGCCTGAATTGAACAAAACATATTTGATAAACATAGAAATCTATTATGACAAATTTCACCTATTTATGCTCTTCAGCATTCCTATTTTTAATATTTTCATATTTAATTTATGAAGCTGTGAAGATACTTGCAAAGTTTACCACATATTATAAATATGGTTGCGGTTGAGTTTTGTTTGCTTGTTTTACCTTTCTTAGTATTTTATAATAAAGATACATTTCTACAATACATGACAGATTCTACAGAATATGGAATATATTTGCTTCATCAAGTAGGGGTTTGGAAAGTGGAATTTAAATGCTATTCCCCAATGCAAGAACTACCTATTAACTTTACAGATTGTTTATATAGGATAGATGCAATCAAATATTTATGGAATTTTCCCACTCTCTTGTAGTTTGGTTTTTATGAGCATCCAGCTAAAATAGAGTTCTGCTACATTACAATTATTGATAATTTTCTTATTTTTAAATGCATGAATGCAATAAATTAATAAATGGCACAAGAAACTATTACTGACCTCCCATTTTCCCTATTGTCATGAGGCAGGGGTCAGACATGCCTTCAACTATATTTTTCTTTACTTAATCTGACACCAGCTGGCATTCTTCTTTTGTGCTGGGTTTAAAAATTCATCACACACAGCTGTCAGAGAATACGCAAATGACCATTTATCAGGGAAACTAATAGGCTTCCACAATTCAGAATCAATAAGCAGTAAACATAGACATTGGTCCACAACACTTCTCTTCAACCAGCAGCCAAGTTTCTCTCTGGTACTCAGTCTCTCAGCCATGGTTCCTTGACTTCTGTCTCTGGTGACAGGAAGTCCATCTGCCTGTCACCCTGTCTCACAGTCCCATTGTCTCTGGACAGATGAGGGGAAGGCACCCCATAGTCTAGCCATTGCACCCCTGAGTACCTAAGCCATAATCTTCCCTGGTTCTGGTGGCAGACTCCACCACTTCAGACAGCTCATCTGGAGCCTGCTCTCATTTCCTAGGGTCCTGGTCTTTCTCACTCTACAGAAGACTCTAAATGAAGAGCCCTCTGGGTATGGCTTCTGTCTATTAGCAGACCACACAAGGAAACAAAGCATGATGCTTCTAGTAGAATAATGAAAAGGTACATCCCACCTCATTCCTGTAAGAATACATTCCTCAAATGGAATTATAGCACAGAATCCAGAACTGCAATACACCACAAAGGAATTAGGGCTAGAAGGCCCATATGAATTGCCTACACCTCAATCAACCTATTTTAAAAGAACTATAAAAATATTTAAGCTTTATTCTTAAATAGCTTTTATATGAAAGAGAAGCTCTACAGCAGTTATTATCAATCTTCCTAATGTCACAACCCTTTAATACAGTTCCTCATGCTGTGATGACCCTCCAACCATTAAATTATTTTCATTGCCACTTCATAACTGTTCTGATTTGCTACTGTTCTGAATCATAATGTAAATTTTGATATGCAGGGTGTATTTTCATTATTACAAACTGAACATAATAATACAGTGATTAATCACAAAACAATATGCAGTTATATGTTGTGAAATATTTATATTTTCCTATGGTCTTAGGTGACTCCTGTAAAAGGGTCGTTCGACCCCCAAAGGGGTTGCAACCCAGAGGTTGAGGACCACTGCTCTACAAGCTTCGTGTTCTCTGCCACACTATTGAATTTCTTAGAGTACTGTCTTCATATTTCTCTAACAAAATCTGGGTCCATCTCCAAGGTCACTATTGTTCTTGCAATAAGAAAATATTCCATCTCTTGAATCTTACTTTCCACTTTAAAGGTGGACTTGTTACTCTGAGTTCTTCTCCCCTGCTTCCGACAATTACTCATCAATTCTCTATACATACACCTTTTGCTGCTGGGATCTGTCACCCTCCTGATTACTGACCTGTGGTTGCTACTTCTAGTTTGTCTTCTTCATTATGACTTTGTGATCCAAATGTATCACATTTCATAATACCATTCTCCCTCTTTCTTGAACTCTTCAAACTAAATCATTTTCCCTCTCATCTTTGTCAGCCACATATAGGTCATCAATCAAGACTGGTACACCACAGGCATGTTCTTTCTGATGCATTGCATGCATTCCAACATGCGTGTTCCATGTATCTTCTCCTTCCCACTGTAACTTTGCTTCAATTTTTTCAATACCCCCACTTCCTTTACTCCCCATGCATCTAAAACTATCAGCAGCCTCTGCTTTCCTTCTCTTCTCTAGTGGAAATCAGTAGCTACTTTCACTCTCTTTTTATTACAAAATTGTTTATGGATTTAAAACCTAGCAAGTGAAGGATAGTCAAAGAAGAAATGTTTTCTTTCATTTATAGATTTCATGAGGATCTGTTCATAAAAAATCAACGATTCTTTTTTATTGGCATATAGTTCCAATCATACAACTTATTAGTTCAGTAATATTAAGAAGCTTTAATCATCACTACAATCAATTCCAGAGCATTTTCCTTTTTCCTGATGATGACAAGATGACTAGGGAGCATACATGCCAGCCCTACATATGCTCTTCCACTGTACTTTTCCCATAAGAAAGAAAATTAAATGTCTATCTGGTTAAGTAATTCATTTTCCCCCAAAGCATAATCTATCAATAATATACTAGTACAACCCCACCTCTTTTCACTCTTCTCTCTTCCAAGGTAAGGAAAATGCCTCCACCAGAGATTTTCTCTGATGTCATTTCTTAGGAGCTTCTTAGGAGCCTTGTTTTCTTCCTTACAACTTTTCTTTCACATTCTTTCAATGCCACCTGCTCCAATTGGACCATTCTCATATATGTGTGTAGGTATGCATATTTATGACTACGTGTATGCTTGCATATGGGTATATATAGTATGTGAAACACTGCCATCAGTCCATTCTGATGCACAGCAACCATAAAGGGGCTCCCAAGGCTGGATATCTTTATACAGCACAGTTTCATCTTTCCCCGGAGGAGGGACTGACTTGAACCACCAACCTTGCAGTTCGCAGTCTAAAGCTGACCCAACAGTGCCACAGTGTGCTCTCCATATATGTTCAATCTTTCTCATGTTTAAAAACAAATTCTAAGAGAGAAACGCTTTTTTCAACTCCCTTCTTCTTACTTTTGTCTCCTCTTTTTCTATTGTTCACATCCAAATTTCTTAAAGAGTTGATAAGTGCTGTATCTATTTTGCTATCTCCCATTCACCCATAATTCATCCCAAACTGACTTCTTCTCAATCCACTGGAATTTCTCATCGCCACCATGAAGTATCTCCTTCTAAAAACTAGCTTCAGGTTTACCTTACAGAAATGATCAGCACCGTGCGACATTGGGGACTACCCTTCTTTTCGAAATGTTTGCTTGCTTTTCTTCAAGATCCCACCCTCATTTGTTGCTGCACACTTTGCTATTGACCTCTTGTCAGAAAACTTATTTAGTGTCCCCTCTTTGAGTGTCTATCCTTTCAAAGCCAGAGCTCTCACAAAATCTAGACATGATCACCCTTCCATTTCTCTATGCAAGCACTCCCTGGATGATTTCATGCGTACTCAGAGTTTTAAGAATCCTTGGTTGATACAGTTAGCACTTGGAAATGCTAACTGAGAGACTGGAGGGTGGGATCTACTCAGAATCCCAACAAAGAAAGATCCGGTGACCTATTTGTAAAAGATCAGCCGCTGCGAACTCTCTTAAGCACACTTCTACTCTGCCAAATTGGGGTTACCACAAATCAGAATAGACTTTACAGTCACATGTTTACTGGTTTTATCTTCTGAAGATTCTATGATATTTATTTCCACCCCAGTTATTTCTCCTGTTCTCCAGACTCATATATCAAACTATTAACTGGGATCTCTATCAGGGTATTCCACTGGCCCTAGCCAAAATCCAAACATCCATTTATTATCAATTCGCAAAAATATGCCTTCCCTTTACTCTCTAATATTGTGAGTTTTCTAGTTACACCAGCTAGTCGCTCACTCAAAAGGGGGAATCTGAGTCATCTTTGGCTTCTTAATCTTCTTTTCCCCCATATACAATCAGTTCTCAAAGCATGAATCTTTCCTCCTTCTTAGTGTCTTTGAAGTCCGTTGTTGATCTACTGTTATTGTTTGGGGTGTCATTTTCTATTTCTAATCTTAAGTTATGATTTTTGCATCTATAGTGTAAATTAGTTTAAATTCCTGGCAATGAATACTTTTCATCCTGGCTTTCTCCTCCTCCTAGCTCATTATCAATACCATCACCAATATGATCTTTCTTAAAGATAAAACCCATTTTAAGAATCTCTTTTTAATGACACATGGAACCATACCAAGTTCTGGGAAACTTTAAATTTACTAACATGACATGCTAGGAGCACCCGTATTTACTCAGTCTTTCATTATTCTCTTGAGTATTTCATACTCCTTACTTCAAAACACAGATTAAACATTAATTCATCCATGATATTCTCATTTTTTGCCTGCCTCTAGCATATCACATTGGACATTGAATAAGCATATTGGACATATCACATTTGTTATTGAATAATAAAGATCGGAGGAGATCCGGTGCATTTGAATTTTGGTGCTGCAGAACAATATTGAAATTCTGATTTACTGCTTTTAAAGGACAAAACTATCTGTCATAGAAGAAGTTCAGTCTGATGAATCTTCTTTCAACTACTTTTGACATATTATCAGGACAGACTAGTCCCTGGAGAAGGACATTGCGCTTGGTAAAGCAGAGGAGCAGTGAAGAAGACGAAGGCCCCTAAGGAGATGGAGCGGTACGGTGACTTTAACAATGGCGAGAGTGGAGCAGGACTGGTTAGTGTGTTGTTCTTTTAGACATAGGGTCACTGTGGGTTGGAACCAATTTGATGACACCTCACAACCACCACCAGCATAGCACATTCACTCTTTTATGCTCATGTTTATCTGTCACTCAGGCAGCTGTGGATGTCAGAGAACAGCTATTGAGTGTTACTCTGTGTCCTGAGCTAATATTAAGGGATGTCAAATAGTTCATTGAAAAAATGAAATTGAAAGATAATGGAATTTCCCATAAGCTTTTTGAAGCCCCCTCCTACGTTTGATTCAACATTACTTTCTGAAAGAAGCAGTACAGCTCGTTGCTGCGATTGAAGTGCGTTGTCATTGGGTCCGTTCCCAGGCTAGGTGGCCTCTTGTCCACGGCTCTGCCCTGTACGCTCCTTATGATCACCTGCACATTTCACTCCATTATTGCCTGCCGGCTGAGGAGGCTTAGCTTCTAGAACAGCAGTTCTCAACCTGGGGGGTCCCAACATCTTTGGAGGTCGAACGACCCTTTCACAGGGGTCGCCTAAAACCATTGGAAGACACATATTTCTTAGGACCCGAGACACCACTCCTCTATCCATCTCCAGGTTGGTCGGCCCACATACAAATAAGCCCACATACAAGCACCCAGCTTGAAGACTGTTACCTATGCTACACCATGCTTCAGGGAAAAATTTCATCTATTTGTCATTAGAAATAAATATTTCACAATATAGAATTACATACTGGCTGAGCCCCGGTGGTGTAGTGGTTGTGCATGGGACTGTGGCCCACTGGGATAGAGGTTCAATTCCAGCTTCACAGGAGCAAAGGCTGGGCCTCCTATTCCCACCACCAGAGGGTAGAGATGCCCAAAGAAACAAAAAAAAATTACATACTGTTTTGTGATTAATCACTGTTTTAATTATGTTCAATTTATAACCATGGAAAATACATCCTGCATATCAGATATTTACATTATGACTCATAGCAGTGGCAAAATTACAGTTAAGAAGTGGCAATGAAAATAATTTTATGGTTGGGGATCACCAAAACATGAGGAACTGTATTAAAGGGTTCTGGCATTAAGAAAGTTGAGAACTACTGTTCTAGAACTATATCAGCCAATACTCTGTGGTGATTGGCAAGGTTTTTATTGACCATTTTGCAGAAATTGTTCCTTCTTGCTTGTCTGTTCTTCCTAGTCCGGTAGCAGCAATAAAATCTTCCCAGACACTAATGGTATATGAAATACTGGTGACATAGTAGTATTCAGTGTCATAGCAACATGTAAGTCACGATGGTATGATAAATTAGTTTCAGCAGAAATACAGTTTAGGGGTATTCGTACAATTTCTATTGAAACTTTCAGTTCATAATTAAGCATGAAGACATGTGACAAAATGCCTAGACATTAAAACCTATAATCCCCAAAAAGTAATTCCCAGTGGGAAGTTTGTTCATACAAAGTGAAAAACAATGTGCTTGGTTGGTGAGCAGTCCTTCGAGATCCCACATGTGTGCAGTTTGCTTGCTGACTTGTGTGGAAATCCTGTACAGAGATGGCTAAATGGTGGTGATTTAAATAACCATTACCTGTGCACAGGTCTGGAAACATTTCTGGCTGGCTGTAAGGGCTGAGGAGGAGAATCTTAATTTAAGGAAGACACCAAGCGAGCAGTAAATGATCAAACACAGGTGAGGGCCATGATCTCTTAGCCCCACAACTCTAACAGTGCAACAATCGATGCAGAATCGCATTGTACAGACCGAGTAATAGTAGTGTAGGTACAGATTTGGCATGCAAGTAAGTGAGGGCTGTGGAGTCAATTCAATCATACACACAGACTCTGGACACAAACTTTATTAAAGCTTTTGCAAGGCTTATATAGGTTTAATTGACAAATCAGATGACTTCTTTCACATACTTCCTGGTTTCCATACAAATCCTTTTAAGGTCATGAGTTTGCAGTCTGAAAAATGATTGGCCCACACTGTGGGCTATGTAAATGAGGTGTTTTCGGCTGAGTTATGTAAATGAGTTTAGCTGGCTGAGCCAGTCCATCCGATTGTCTTACAAGACTATTTTGTCCAATTACATTACAGGATTAATCATTCAGTTGTACTGTAGGACACTATCACACAATAGTATTACAGCTGCTTAGCTGTTCCTACAGGGAAGCTAGAAGTATTCTGATAGACTGTGTCTCAGGGATATAAAGCGGAAGGATATCAGGTGAGCTCGACTAGAGTCTTAGTTTCTCCAGACTGGAGTTTTTTTCCAGGAGTCATGGCAACACGGGATACCCAGCAGCTTCTGCCTGACTTAAGACCAGAATGCTCCAGGAGACTTTGAAGTGTGGGCTTCAGCTACCTAAGGGTGCAGATACCCAGCAGCTTTAAGACCGCTCCAGGCGACGCAGCAGCACCACGCACTTTCTACACCTTTCTCCCAGATCCACAGGTCCTGCCAGAAATGCCCCTACAGTAGAGGACCAAAATAAAGCAATGTTTAGAAAATACCAACCGATTATATTTATTGGAATGTTTTATTTGCCTCTATTTAATAGTTGCCTTTATCATTTGACATTGTCAAACACATGAACCACTGTCACGGAGCCAAGGTCAACGCATAAGGATCGTGCAGGACAGGTGGACCTGCACCTGTGGGTTGGTGGGGAGGTAAATCGGTGTAGGGGACGGAAAGCTTCCTCTTTCTCCCGCAGAGCTGCTGGTGGGTCAGAAATGCGGGCCTGGGGTTCGCAGCACAATTCGTCGCCCACCAAGCCACCAGGCTTCCTTAGTCCACACTTCTCCAACAAACAAAAAACCACCGCAATCTCGTCCGTTCTGACAGATGGCGACCTTAGAGGTCAGAGCAAAACTGCCCTGTGGGTTTCCAAGACTGATTCTTTATGGAAGTAGAGAGCCTCCTCTTTCTCCCTCGGAGTAGCTGGGGGTTTCAAACTGCTAATCTTGGGGTTAGTAGCGCAGTACATAACCACAGTGCTACCAGGGCGTCTAGGTATGTATAAAAACTACTCTATTTTCTACCATGACATAATGTCTGACAAAAGCATCATTTCACTGAACTTTTGAAAAACAATGCTAGTCCTCTGTAGGTTGCTCATCCCTTGAACAAGCATATGTGAAATTTTCAGGTTTTTCTTTCATAACAAGGTTTCGGGAGGGGTGGAGATTGAAGTAGCCTGCCATTAATCAGTATTCACACCCTTTCCTTTGAGGTTTAGGAGGTCTCTCGGTGGGTTCCTGCGGGTCTGTAAGTCTTTGCTGCTGGTGCTTGAGGGCAGCAAAATAAAGAGGGTTTTTGACCCTCTCTACCCAGACTCAGCAGGGAACTTTTGTCCCCCAGAGATACAAAAGCAAAATATAGGCCCTCTTGTATTCCAAGTAATCGTGAACTCTGACGGGATCCTTTTTCAGACACCAAGAGTTCATAAAAATGAATTATTCTTTGAAGTTACACAAACTGCTTAGGGTTCCATTTGCCCTTTCATTTTACTGATATGCCATTTTAGTACATTCACTTTCTGACGTGGAAAAGCAACTCTTCCTTAGTGGTTTCCTCGTTGGTTAAATGCAGAAGTGGAACTCTTCAAATCTCAACCTGAAACCAAATTAGTACTGGCAAAGTTAGTGATGCAACACTTAATTAAGTAATAAAGCTTACAAAAACTAGCAGAATTTTATTTTTTTACTAATTATATCTTATGGAATAACCAACGACCCTCCTCCCTCCTCCCAAGCTTAGTATCTTAAATAACAGTGACTTAATATTTCTCATTATTCTGCAAATTATGGGGAAAACAGCCCCACTTCCCTCTCCTATTTTTATCTAGACTTGTTCATGCAATTACTTTGAGCTGAACAGGTGCCACAAATATGGCTCCTTTATCCTTGATCTAGGTTTTAATTTTTTCTGTGGTTGGTTTTTGTTTAATCACTTGGTTTTCGCATATTGCGGTTTTACCTCTGTTGTATTTTGTCACTGCCAATTGCCTCCTTTACTCTGCTATGTCTTTTCTATGTTTTACAGTATATTAAACCCAGGATGGGTGAATCTATAGACAATAACTAGAATAAGGATTCTGGAGAAGCATGGCAGGGGACTTGGGTGGTGGGTTAAGAGGGAGTTGATATCAAGGAGTAGAAGAAGGAAGAAAATGTTTTGAAACTGATAGTGGTAGTGATTATACAACACTACTTGTTATGATTGGTCATTCTGGTAAGGTTCTTGGGCAGGCCATGGGCTAAGTCTTGGCTCACTCTTAATGGCAGCAACATGTGAGCACTGATAGTAAGGGTAAACACCCTTGGAGAAAATGTTTTGCAGCTCTCTAGGCTACTTTGATTCACAGAGAGAGTAAGTGATGGCTAATAATATAAGAATGAGACAAAATGAGAGGAGAGGAGAGAGAGTGGTTGGAAGAGAGAGATTTTCTGCTATCTAGCACCTTAGCACAGTCTTGATTCTTTCCCGGTAGAAATTCTCCCTGATAACAGAAGTGGTCTTGATTCCAGGAGCCAGAGGATCATATGTAGAAGTGCTTTGTTGATGATTTGAAGCTTCTATAAATGAACTCATTAAGAAAAATGCAGCCTGAAGTTTGGGGGGAAATTCAACCTAACCTCTGCAGATGGTTGGAAGCACTTACTGACAAGGATAAAAGATAGTATAGATTATATTTAAACACAAAGGGAATGACAACTGGCCCAACTAGACCAATAAAGCACTGTTGTTCAGTGCCGTGGAGGTAGGCTGCTCACCTTAGAGACCAGAGGCACAACAGAAGAGAACGTTGCCGAGTCCTGCGCCACCCTCACAACCCTCCCTTGGCTTGAGCCCATTGTTGCAGCCCCTGAGTCAGTCCCTCTCCTTGAGGGCCTTCCGCTTTTTCACTGCCCCTCCACTACACCAAGCATGATGTCCTTCTCTCGGGAATAGTCCCCTAATAAAATGTTGAAAATATGTAAGACAAAGCTTTCGCATCCTCTCCTCTAAGGAGTCCTCTGGCAGTATTTACTTGTGACAGATCCATTTATTTGTTTATGATTTTTAAAATCATTTTATTGAGATTTTTATGGCTCTTATGACAATCCATACATCAATTTTATCAAGCACATTTGTACATATGCTACCATTAACATTTCCAAAACATTTTCTTTCCACTTGAGCCTTTAGTATCATCTTCTCTTTTTCCCCCTCCCTCTACCACCCTCCCACCTTCATGAACCTTTGATAATTTATAAATTATTTTGTTCTTTTCACATGGTACTTTCAATATTCTTCTCTACCAACACCACAATTTAAATGTGCTGGTTCTTCTTGAGTCCTCCTTATTCTTTTCCCAACATGCATGTGCTTAAGAGGCAATTTGCTTGTCAGTTTGTCATACTGTGATGGCTGATATGCTGCTGCAATACTGGAAGTCACATCACTCGTGTTTTGAATGCCAGCAAGGTCACCCAAAGTGAGCAGGTTTCAGTGTGGCTTCCAGACTAGCCACAGACAAAGAAGAAGGAATCAACTCCCCTCTTCAGAGGAACAAAACACTGAAAATCTTATGCACAGCTTCAAAACATTGTCAGATACTGAAGGTCTAATGAATGGAAGCAGAACATTGTCAGAGATAGTGCCAGAATGTGGTTCCCTGGAGTTGAAGGCACTTGAAATGTGACGCAAGAGGAGTTGCTTTCTCAAAGGAGAATTGACCACGGTAATGTGAATGGTGTGAGTCTGAAGGAGTTGAGACTTTGAGATCTCCATTTGCTGATAGGACACAGTATAAGGTAAGAAGAAACAGCTGCAAAAATGCACTAATGATCAGAACTCGGAACTTTCAAAGTGTGACTCTAGGGAAACCGAAAATCATCAAAATATGAAATGGAAAACATGCAGACTGATATCCAGGGTATTTTTGAGCTGAAATGGACTGGTATTAGTAATTGTGAATCAGAAAATCATACAGTCTATATGCCAAGAATGAGCTAATCAAGAGGAATGAGGTTTCATTCATTGTCAAAAAGGACTTTTCAAAATCAATCTTGAAGAACAAATCAGTCTGTGATTAGAAAATATCTCTCTACCTTCAAGGAAATCCAATCAATACAACTGCTATTCAAATTTATGCACCAATCTCTAAAGCTGCTGCAATCTTACGTGCCACCGACACGTTTCTGACCCACAGAGTTCTTGTGCACAACAGAAGAAAACACTGCAGAAAGAAACAGTGCCATCCTCACGATTGCTCCCACGACTGAGCGTCCATTACTGCAGCCACGGTGTCAATCCATCTCATTGAGGCCATCCTCTTTTTGCTATGCCCCTCCACTTGACCAAGCTGCCCGTCTCCAGGGACTGGTTTCTCTTCTCAACATATCCAAAGTATGCAAGACGAAGTTTTGCCATCCTTGCCTCTAAGGAGCTATGTGACCATACTTCTTCCAAGACAGATCGATCTCCTTTTAGCAGGCTACTAGGGAGTACCCCCACCTTCCAAAAATGAATTTTTGTTCAAAGCTGTGTATTTAAATTTTTTACAAAACAACCTTATCATCTTCAATTTACTTCCAATTACACTTAATACATTCAAAGTCATCTGTTTATATGGCTGACAGTAGCTCCATAAGTTTTTTTCTTGACATCTTCACCTCTTCATTCTTCACCTCTTCTACATCCTCTGATCACTGTCCTTTCATATCCCTCTTCACTCACAGAGTGAGGTCAGGTGAATAAGGAATACAATTAAAGGAAAACATGTTGGTTTTTGCAAAAAACTGGAGCACTGAGGTGGCTGCCTGAGAAGGTACATTGTCATGGTGGCAAAACTAGTCCTGTGTGTGTCACAAATCAGGCTTTTTTTTGTGCAGTGCTACATAATCTTTTCAGATTCTCTAAATGCAAAGCTTGATTAACAGTCTGACCTGGTGAAACAAACCCCAAATGCACTGTAGCCCTCACATCAAAAAAAAAAAAAAAAGCATTTTCTTTATCTTTGATTTCCTTTATAGAGTTTTTTTGGGGGGTGGGGGTGAAGTAATGATGGCATCTTACCCTTGCTTGATTGGTGCTTACTTTTGCGGTCATAAAAATAGTACCATGTCTCATTGCCAGGAATGACCTGGGGAAAAAAATCTGTGTCGCTTCAGAACTGTACTTTCTTTTTTATAGCTTTTTTTTTTTGCATCACTGCCCTCTGGTGGTCGTGGGAGCTACTCAGCCTTGCTCCTGGGGAGCTGCTGGATTTGAACTGCCAAGCCCATGAGCCACAGTCTTGCACTCAATCACTACACCACTGGGGCTCAGCCCAGATCTGTACTTTCAAAGCATGGCATGATTCTACTCAAAGCTCTTTCTGCTAGGCAATCAGAACTCAAGGCACAAAAATCTTCCACTAAAATTCGTTGAGCTGAGTTCCAAAATAGTACGGATAACTTCCTCACCACTGTCATGAACAGACGATGGTCTTTGAGTATCAATGCACAAATTTTGTCAACATTTTTGTCCATTCAAGAAGTTGATGGATATCCATAAGAGGTTTGTCATCAATCAACATTTCATCTTTTTGAAATGAGAAAGCCACCTGTACACTTGAGTTTTTCCCATAGTGCTGTCCTTGTAAACTATGTTCAACATTATAACAGTTTCTGCAGCATTTTTCCCGTGAAGGAAGCAAAATTTCACAGCTGCACACGATTCTCTTAAATCAGCCATCACAAAATAATGATTTGAGCAAAACTGCTTTTACAAAAATATTCACTGTCACCAGAGAGAGAGTCTTCACAGGACATGCCACTGGGTGCACTAAGTCAGAGCAATTTGCTTGAAGATCTCCCAGCAAGAAAAAAAATGTGTATTACCAAAGCTCTCCCAGCAGAGCTTTTTTCAACTTGGGGGGTGGGGAGGATCACCCCTCATGTGAAACCCCTCACTTTCAATATTCTTCTCCAGCAATATAATTCAAATACATTGGCTGTTCTTTGTTTAGGTGTCTTCCTTATTCACTATTTGACTTTCACATGCATATGAGGCAATTAAAAATGCCATAGCTTGGGTCAAGTGCACTTTAGTCCTTAAAGTAGCATCCATGCTTTTCATACTCACTTTTCAGGATTTCTCTTGCATAAGCCTTCTTTAGAGTGTGACAAAAGCTAGTGATGAAGAAATTGAGGAAATCTGCCAGCAACTTCAGTCAGAAACTGACCAAACATGCAATTAAGATAATTATTGGTGAGTGGAATGCAAAAGTTAGAAGCATAGAGGAAGGATCAATAGTAGAAAATACGGTATTGGTGATAGAAAAGAAGATGGAGATTGGGTAATTGAATTTTGCAAGACCAATGATTTTTTCATAGCAAATACCTTTTTCAACAACACAAAAGTCAGCTATACACCAATAAACTACATCATTAATGATGAAGAATTTGAAGCTGTCAATTATTTCATGCTCCACTCAAAGAATGTAGTCAAAACTGTGGTATTGGTTTACATTTTGGAGTATATATTGTTGAGAACAGCACAAAATAAAACAAATTTATTTTTAAGATAATCCAATAATCAAAACAAATAATCCCTGACAATGGACTCAACAGTAATGAAATCAAATACTGTACTGCACTTTGTAAATTTATTGCAAAAAGTATCTTTGAAATTTTTTAATGTAAGATATCACTTGATAACTGAAGGTGTTCCTGATACATTCACAATTGCCATGCATTAAATGCAGAAACTTGAAAGAAAGGAGGCCAGTGAAGGTACGATGCACTTAAATGCGTTGTTGGTGTTGAATGTTGAATGAAAGATTGAGTGCTAGAGGAACAAATAAATCTGCTTTGGAAAAAGTGCAGCCAGAATGTGGCAGCTACATAATCTGGTATCAATTTGGGACTTGAAATGATCAAGAGTGAAGGGGTGGAATCTGTCAATCTGGTCATAGCAAATGACCAGAAGCCTCTGTGTGGGCATGGCCTTCTCCTGAGAATTCTGGGAACCCTGGCATTTTCCTCCTTGGAGTGGGAGATTCTCTATCTCTTGGCTCACTCCTCTCAAGACATTTCTGAGGGGAAGTCACACAAAACTACCCTGAGGAAGCCAAAGTCTCAGAGCTGAAGGAATCATGTGGAGATCCCTGCCACCAATGAGATGTTTACACCTCTACTGGATCCACAAGACTTCCCACCACTGGCCTGTGATCTTCTTGCATTCGGCATCATTGTATGTGTTTCATGAGTCAGAAGAGAACTTTATAGATGGATATTGGACATATGGGCTAATATCTAACTTATGGACTTGATCTGGACTGGGCTGGGATGTTTTCTCAATTCTCAGTTGCTCTTGTATCTAAACCTCTTTATATATATATATATATATATATATATGTATATATGTATATATATATATATATGTCTATGAATTTGTTTCCCTAGTGTACAAGGACTAACACAGAGAATGCTCCTTAGAAATAAGCGTGATAAGAGTTTATCTCACTTATTTTGAATGTCAGGAGGAACCAGTTCCTGGAGAGGCATGTCAAGCTTGATAATAACTCAAACTCCTGATTCATTGTCAACAATCTTGCCCTTTGCATTTATATTAAATTTTCTCCATTAGTAAACTTGACTTTTATATAAGCAAGTGATATAAAAGAGGATTTCTTCATGTATGAGTGTTAGTCCAGTTGACAAAAGAAGCAAATCCAGAGACACTCACATATAAGTAAGAGAGACCTATATATCAAGAAGTAATTATGCATTGATAAAAACATCCCAGCCCAGCCCAAATCAAGTCCATACATCTGATATTAGCACATATGTCTGACATCATTCTACAAATTCCTCTTCAAACTCACACAACACATGCAATGATGCCAAATTTAGGAACAGTCCATGCCATTAGGTGGGTCTTGTGGGCCCGGTGGTTATGGAAACATCTCAGCAAAGGTGTGGGTCTCCACATGGCTCATAAGCTCCAGGGCTCTGCCTACTATTACCATAGCCATGGGTCATGTCAACAGGAATGTGTAGCAAAGAGAGTATCTGTCCTGCCTTCAGGGAGGGAGACAAGGAAACTTCTGGAATCCTCATGAAAAGTCTGTGCCCACAAGAAAGAAGCAATCAGAGTATGACCTGATTGACAGGCTAGACTCCAATCAAGTTGACATGAAATTATGTAACTACCAAAGTGTACCATCTGATATGTGTACAAGGTGACGCTATTTCAATAATTGCAATGACCAGAGAAGAATTATTACTTCCTTGATTCTTTGACTCTGTTTTGTCCTCAGAAGTATAAAAAAAAAATCAATGCTGACTGGCTTTAGAGGAAGTGCTCTTAATGGGCCTGCTGCTGCCAAGTCTCCCTGGGAGGTTTGATCGATGTCTCCGCACCAGGGAGAGAAAAGCCATGACTATAGCAGTGGGGTCTGAGCAGATCATCTCTGGAGCTCTCAAAACAAATACTAAGCACGGTCAGACGGATACAGTAAATGAGTGCAGCAATTAGGGATAAGACAATAGGGAATAATAGAGGACTGTGTGAAAGCACAGAGGGCAGGTCTCAAATGATGAAGGCCGCAGCTACTCACCTCCAGCCTGTTATTGTCAGGAGGGAAATTGGTCCTTGTTTGTGCTAGAGAGTGTCTTTTCTTTGAATAAAAGATCCTCACATTGTTTCTCTTCAGACATAGTTTAAAACACAAGCAAAAAGGGAGTTTCATACAGTTAGACTTGTGAATGAATGATTCTTGAAGAAATATCAGGGCATTTTCTGAAACCAAAATATTTGGTGGAAGTAGGAAGCTCAACCACCTGCAATATAATCTCTTTCAAATCAGTAAACAACTATGTATTCTAAACAAGGAGGGAACAACTGGAGCAGTCATGTATTCGTGACTTAATTAATGGTTTAAGCTTCCATATCTCCAGGCAAAAATTCCTTAAGAGACTTGTGCTTACTACAGAATATAAAGACTTGCTAAAGAATGTAGAAATCCTTCACCTCTACAACAGAAACAACCTTTTTATCCTCATGAGCCTTTTCCATTCTGGAGATGGCATTGTCCTTAAAAAGTTTGTAAATTGGTACTTCAGCGTCTCCCCTTACTAGTTATCAAGCCCATCTCCTATTGTCTAAGACAAATCATCAGTGGTGAGAAATCGTGTATGCTTTCTGTCTGTATGTCACCACAATCTTGTTGTCAAATAGCTTTACAGATATCGATTCCCATGCTGATCGTCAGAACCACTCCAAAGAATGATGCTTCCATTAAGTGAAGGCAAATATTTCTCTTGTAAGTGGGAGTTTCTAAAAACAATTTTTAACATGGAATCTTGTAAGACTCTGAAACTTTTCATTTAAACAATTGTGCATGCTCGTTTTGTTTGGTGAAATGAAACAGCAATATTTGCTTAATAACTGAAGAACTTGACATTGTACATTCTAACTGCATATTTGTATAATATTGTATAACAATATATCGAAATGCTGTTGGCATACCTGCAACTTATTGTTTCAAAATTCCATGACTCCAAAAAAAAAGTCAAAACCCATTGCCATGGAGTCAATACTGACTCAAATTATGGTCTCCTTTCTGGAATCCTGGAAAATGAGGGCATTTCCAAATTCAAAGGTAACAACGTCTGGTTATGAGTATTAGACTCAAACTATCCCAGTCAACTTCCACTTGAGAATGTTGGATCAAATCCCAGAGACTCCAGTCGATCGTTGTGGAGTGTGAGGGAATAGAACACTGGGGCTTGTTTGGTCTTATGCACTCCACGGCAGAGAAGGAGAACAAAGCAGATAAACCAAGAGGAGTGAGAAGGGTCATTTCCAGGGCCCAAATTCTTTGCTTCCTTCCAGTCTGAAGATGTCTCTTCTCTCCTTGAGTTTCAGGAAATATACCTGCATCTGTGAGTAACTGCCATTTTTTAAGACAGGTTGAAAGTTTTGCTTCTTGCAGTCAAGTGAATTCTAGGAAAACAAATCAATTCCTCATGGAAACAACCCACTTTCTAAGTGCTGGCAAATCAATTCCCAATCAGAGTGACCTTATGTATCCAACACACTGCAGCACTGCACGACTCGGCACCATTCTCACAGTTATTGTTGCTATTCCTGAGTCCATAGTTGCAGCCACTGTGTGAACCCATCTGTACAAGGTCTTCTTCTTTTTCACTGGCCCTCTGTTTGGCTGCTGTTGGAGTTGCTGCTGTGAAGTGCTGTTAGTTGGTTCTGACCCATAGCAACCTTGTGAACAATGGAGCGAAGCGCTGCCTGGTCTTGGGCCATTCGCACAATTGTTCCTCTGCTTGAGCCCCTCTGCCTTAGCCGTCTTAGGTGCCTCCTCCTGATACTGTTTCCAAAGTCAGTGAGACGAGTCCTTGCCACCCTAAAGAGTATTCTTGCTGTACTTCTTCCAGTACGGATTTGGTTGTGCGCCTGGCAACCTTTGGCACTTTTAGCATTCTTCACCAACACTGCGATTCAAACAGGTCTTTCTATTTTCCTTGCCTATTACTAAGTTTTTGTAGGAAAATAAAGCCATTGAAAATAACCTGGCGTGCTGAGCCCCAGTGGCGTACGTGGTTGAGTGCAGGACTGCTGCCCGCGGGCTTGTCAGTTCAAATCCAGCGGTGGCTCTCAGGAGCAGCCCAGGGTAGCGCCCACGACCACCAGAGGCAGTGATGCCAAAAAGACAAAAAAAGAAAAAGAAAAGAAAAGAAAATAACATGGCATGGGACAGACACACCTTAGGTCTCAAAGTGAGATTATTGCTTTTGAACATTTTCAAGAAGTCTTGGCAGCAGAAATTCTCAATGCAAATTCTTTTATTTCTCTCATTTTTTAAATGATTTTGTATTGTGCATAATAAAAATGATATTTTCATATTGTGCACGTGGTGGGCGGCATACATTTCAGAGCATCACCTCTTCATTGCATTCAATTGTTCAAACTACTAATAGACACCTCCCCTACTTTATCCTATCCCTTTCACCAGATTCTTCTCCCTCTTCTGGATGGCTAGCCTCCCTTTCCCTCGAGTCACAACTTGTCAGGTTTAAATCTATTGTTCCATCCTGCACCCTTGCCCTTTCTGACTTTGGAATCTCCAAAGTCTGTCCCTTTTATTATGCAAGTCTTTAATGTAGTTTTATCTTTATAGCAATGGTCTCATATAACCTTTGTACTTTCGTGATGACTAACTTCACCGGACAAAATGTTCTCCAGGTCCATCCAAGGTCATTTGATTTCTTGATTGCTGCTTCCATGATCATTGACTGTGGAACCAAGTAAAATAAGATCATTGAAATTTTCAAACTTTTTATTTATCATGACGTTGCTTACTGGTTCAGCTGTAAGCCTTCCAGTTCTGAATAACCATTGCAAAACATTCCATTATCTTCTTCTAGCAGATTCTACTTGTAGTTAACTGGAAATTTTTCTGTTGGCTTAGATTTGAAGAAATATGTAGGTTCTTAGGTTTGAAGAAATATGTAGGATGGATTTTATCTCCTGTTTTATATCACTTCTGATAATATTTTCTATCATTTGAAGCTTTTTTTTTTAATCTGGGAGCAAAGTAAGCCAATGCAGTACTTACACACGCCCTGCCCACATTAGATTCTCAATCAATAGATGCTTATTGGTTTGTTGGTTCATTTTCACTTCCTTTCCAAGTCCTTCCTGTAGCACAAAGCTTATTAATGTTGTGTAATGCAGTTTGATGTGGCTTCTAGGTTGATATCAACTTGGTTGATGTGTTGAAATGAATGTCGAACTGTTGCTATAAATCTATTGTCTATCTTAATTCAGATACTGTCGATGTCTTTTACACAATTAATTTGAAAGTTTGTATTGAATTTGTTTTCTATTGTTTTATTCATCTGCTAGGCATGAATGTAAGATATGGAGTATGTTGTTTATGTAAAGAAATTGTTTTTATATCTACTACTCTAATTGAAGTTATATAAAATTATAAAATTATCAATTGTATAGAATAGTTATGTAATATTGGACAGGACTTCAGTAGACTAACGATCACTGTCAATATAAAGCTGGTGTAAGTTTTGCTTGTTATTTTCTTTCTTCTTTAAATGCCAAGAATACAGGGTCATGCATTTGTCCTTGGGGGTGGTGATGAATAACTAGAGAACCACCAGTCACTGTGATTTTATAGTTCACTTTCAGCCTTAGGAAATGCTGCCAGGTAATTAGTAGAGTGTCCTTGGGGCACCCCCTGTATAACTATCACATGTACTTTAGGCAAGAAAATAGTCTATTAAAATCAGACCTTTCTTAATGTCTGTAGTTGCCCTTTTTACAAAAGAATGATGTCACTTACTCTTTATATAATTAAAAATGACTTCAGAGCTTATTCTTACCTATAGTACACCTGGATCATAACAAACTATGAATACTATTGAGAAGAATGATGATTCAGCACCTGAAGAATAGATGAAAAGAAAGTCATTCGAACTGAAAAAGGGAATGCTGTGTGGTTTTAAATCAGGAAAGGTGTCTGTCAGGTTGTATCTTTTCATCATAGGTATTCAATCCATTTGCTGAACAAGCAATATAAGAAGCTGAACTCTATGAAGACGGACATAGTAAGGAGGACTTGGTGATGAAAATCAAGGGCTTTACTTTCAGTACAGTTTACAACTCAGTGTGAAGAAAATGAAAATCTTCACAACTGGATTGATAGACACAATATGATAGAGAAAAGATTGAAGTTACCAAGACTCTCGTTTTCCTTAGCTACACTATCAACTCACATGGAAACAGCAGTCAATAAATGAAATGAGCTATTACATTGGGAAAATCTTCTGCACAAGACCTCAACAAAGTGTGAAAAGTAAGAATACCCCTTGGAAGGTTAAGATATGCCTAACCCAAACCTTAGCCTTTCAAATCTCATACACATGTGAAACTGGGACAATGAATAACAGAGACTGAAGAGGCATTGATGCATATGAATTATGATGTTGGCAAAGATTTTTTTTTAAGTACTATGGACTTCCAGAAGAACAAACAATCTGTTCTGAAAGGAGTGCAGCTCCTTAGATCTCTCCTTGGATGTGAAGATAGTTAGCCTTCATCTCCAACGTTGGACATGTTCTCAGGAGAGACCATTCCCTGAAAAAGGACATCAGGGTTGGTTACCAAAAAAGAGGAAGTCCTTCAACAAGATGGACTGACAGTGGCTGCAGCACTTATTTCAAACTTAATCTTTTAGAAAATGGCACAGGACCAGGCACTGTTTCTTTTGCTGTACATTGAGTTGGAACTGTCTCCATGGCCCCTAACAATAACAGCATGATGCCAGAGGCAAGTTCCTACATAGACTGCACTTTGGACTTTACATTCGTATTAGATATTTTCCTGAATTAATACACTCTAACATTCATCTTGAATGTTAAATACTCTTAAAAGAGTTTGTAAATGCCTCTGCCTTTCTCCAGCCTATTTTTATCCCAAGAGGTTTTTACTGAACGTTTATTTCTCTGCCACCAAAGGGAGGAATAAAAGGATTTATTCAGGAGCTCAAAGATCTGCCCCATGGTTGAGATGAATACAAACAAGTATTAAAATGTTTGAAGATATATGTATATATACATATATGTATAATCTTTAGGAAATTCTACAAGGACCATCTAGAGTCAAGTCAAGCATCAGAGTATAGGGTAATCATGTCGAACTCAGCAGAGAAGTGATGCTTGAATTCACCCAAACAGAGGAAGAACTGGATAGTTCAATGAAGAAAGTGGAACAAGACATTGCGGACAGAAGGAACAGCACCTAAAAAGTCACAGCGCCTGAGAAGGCATGAAGTGTTGCGGATATAAATATATTTTTTAATTTTTGTATGAGTAGTATTTGTACAAAGGGAAGTTGGGCAACAGTTAGGAAAACTGAAGCCAGAGAAATAATCAGGGTCAAATGGCTATGTCAGCTTCAGAAAATTAAATTATATGCGAAAGATTCCCTAAGGCTTTAAGGGAAAGCCCAGTGAGGGAATTAAAGAGGAGAATATCAGATGTGTGGGTTAGAGAGTTCACCTTGACTGTCCTATTGGGATGATGAATTAAAATAGAACCTGCAGCATGACTTTCCACATTTTGGTGAATAATGATAAAACTTTGAACTTAAGCTTCAGGGATCCAGTAGAGGAGGAGGAGGAATGACCTGATAGAGAAGGAAGGAGAGAGGAAAAAAAGAGCCAGGAATGAGTTCTTCATTGAACTGCATGCTAACTTGCATATTACACTAAATGTTGTCACACATTTTCATAATGTATTTTTGCAATACAAAATATGTACATGAAACTTCACAAAATAACTATAGGCATGCTCTGGAATTTAGGGATGATATACCCTGATCTCTAGAGATATGAGATGTAAAGTAGATATACTAAAAATTATAGATATAAATTAAGGTGATAGGCTATGAGCATTCTTTCATTCTTTTTTATAAGATTGATTCTAAAAAAAAAAAAGATTGATTCTTTAAGCTTTTCTATAAGATGTATGTGGCAGTAATGTGCTTATGTTAATTTTATGATTGAAATGTAGGGGTGGAGTCTAGCCTGTTAATCTGGAGATAGCCATTGATAGCCAATGAGGCTTCTATGTGGGCATGACTTTCTCCTGAGACTTCTGGGAAATCTCACGATTTTTCCCTCATGAAGATGAGAAGCTATCTTCCCCAGTTGTTGGGAGTTAGTCTCAGAGATGATGAATCACGGAAAAGACAAAATGCAACCTCCAAGAAGTTGGAGGAGCCGGCAGAGAGACCACACGGCTTTGCCCTGATGGAGCCAGACATCTGAAGCTGCAGTGGCATGCTGCTGATGGACCCTGAGCCCTGGAAGTGAGGAGCCATGTGGAGACCCCTGCCAGCACCAGGATTCTGCACCCACTGACCTGTGACTTCATGAGTTGGAAGCAGACTTTATAGACTGGTTTCGGGCATATGGGTTAATATCGGACTTATGACTTTGAACTGGACTGGGCTCAATGTCCTGTTCCTCTTGTATATAAACCTTTTCCCTATATCTATGTGCGTGTCTATGAAATTTGTTCCTCTAGCCTACCCGGACTAACACAATGTATAATTTTCTTTTAAAAAATAATTTTATTGCGGGCTTGTATAACTTTTATCACAATCCATCCATCCATCCTTTGTGCCAAGCACATTTGTACATTTTTTGCCATCATCATTTTCAAAACATTTTCTTTCTTTTTTTTTTTTTTTTTGTTTTTTTGGGAATCACTGCCCTCTGGTGGTGGAAGTAGGAGGCCCAGCCTTTGCTCCTGTGGAGCTGCTGCTAGAATTGAACCTCCATCCCAGTGGGCCGCGGTCCCGCGCACAACCACTACGCCACCGGGGTTCAGCCCAAAACATTTTCTTAAGATCGATAATTTTCATAATACAATAAAGGGGCCACATTGCTCATCTGTTACCTCCTATGTAGAGAAGCTATAACACAGTCTATTAGGCAAAAGTGTAATAACTCCAATTTCTAAGACCTTACCTAATAATTTGGCAACCTCATCAAGTGCACTGCTTCCATGCTATGCAGTATTTCCATGCTATGGATATATCACTAGACTAATGGATATTGTTTCTCAATTTATTTTTGTAAGCTATATTCTTTAACTCCACAAATACTAAAATGATGACAAATGACCAGCAAAAGTATTCATCACTTTAAATATCATTGGACAAAATATACAAAATTTTCTTACCCCAGAGCATATTATTCTATTTTGAAATTGAATAATTGACTTTGGAAACAATTAATGTGAACAGCTAGACTACATATATTTTCTGGAGAGTGGGGGGTGGGGTCAAAGTACTTTCTGATGTTGGATGACTTAGAGAATGATTATAACATCAAGCAAGGTACTTAATCCACGAAGAATAAATTTGGCATGAGGTGGAATAGATGAATAGAACCAATTTTAAATGTGGATGCACCGAATTTGAGGTGTCACAGGGAGTTGGCAGTATGCTGTGGAACTCAGCGGAAGGTTCTGTGCACGAAATGAGGAGTCAGTGATATAAATCCAGATGGCAGTTGATAGAAAATTGTGGATGGGGACCCTGGGAAGACCACTAGTTTGGACAACTGTGACTAGAATCCCAAAGCAAAATGAGAAATAAAGCCTTCCTGTGAAATTAGGAGGATACATCTAATAGTTAGGAAGAAAATGAGCCAGTTGATGTCAAAGACCTGAGAGAAAACAGAAAATTAGAAGTAAGGAGTAGATAAATATGTCAAGTGCTTCCCAGAGATAATGTGAGGTCAGGATTAAATGGTAACTATTGAGTTTAGCAGTTCTGAGTGATCATAAATTGTGATAAGTTGTAGTGAAGAAGTGGATGCATACATTGAACTATAGTACATGAAGGGTTAGGAGGCAAACATGTTAGAGTATGGAATATGGATATAGTGAATATACATTATTTTTTAAAGGAACCTGTCTATGAATTGTTGTGATTTTTTTTCTTTTAATGTTTTTGTCATTTGTCAAGTATGCCACAGGCCAAAAAAATCTTGAAAATAAATTTTAAAAAGAAAAGAGATAAGACAATAATTGAAGACAAGTCTAAAGGACAGGCAGGGAAAAAGAACCAGAAGTCAAGTGATGAAACTAGTCTTGGATCAGGCTATAAAATCTTCTGATTGAGATTGGGGCAGGGAATGATAATGGGGGAGATAAGGTAACTAAATTTTTTTTCTAAGGGTTGAGAAGATACAGTGGAAACAAGCAAGAATATGAAGAAGTTCTAGTTAATGGTATTGTACTTGTAAATTACAATCTGAGACCATCAGATGTGGTATTTAGGAATTATGTCAACTTGACATTTCCTTGCTAACGGTAGAGGCAATCAAGTCTCAGACTAATGACAGCTCCTTGAAATCATAAGCCTTGTATATCATAGCAACATAAATAAAAATGATTTTCTCTCTGCCTCTCAACATGTTGGCTAGAACTCTGCTTGCTTTGAGGGGTCACTGCCCAATCCTGAGGGGTCACTGCCACATACCCACAGGGCTTGGATCCATGGGACCTGCATTCACAAGCCTATGATCATCCTGTCACCTGGCTAAGCTTTTTGCATTACCAGCCTGCTGCTAAGTCTCAAGTGGCTCTTCAAGATTGACATTGGACTAACTAACTTGAGCTGCACTGAGCTGGGATGCCTTTTTGAAAAAAGTATTTTTATTAGGGGTTCTTACATCATTTGTCAAAATTCATGCATTCCTCCACTGTGTCAAACACATTTGCACATATGCTGCCATCATCATTTTCAAAGCATTCTCTTCCCACTTGAACCCCTGATATCAGCTTCCCATTTCTTCCCCCTCCCTCTCCCAACCCTCCCTCATGAACCACTGATAAGTTATAGATTATGTTTTCCATATTTTACATCATCTTCCATTGCCCCTCACCCATTTTTCCATTATTTCTTCCTGAGAGAGGGGGTTCTAGGTTGATCCTTGTGATTGATTCCCCCTCTCTCCTAGCACCCTCCCCTAATCCTCCTGGGATCTCAACTCTCCTCCTTGGCCCTGAGGGGTTTATCGATTCAGGATTCCCCATGTCATGGGCTGTTATCTATAGAAATGTGTGTGTTCTGGTCTAATCTGATTTGTAGGGTAGAATTGAGGTCATGATAATGGGGGAAAGGATACACCAAAGAGCTCAAGGAAAGTTGTTTATTTCATATGTACTATACTGCACACTGACTGGCTCATCTCTTCCCTGGGACCCCACTGTGAGGGGAATTGGGAATTGGAAATTGGGTCTCCACTCCATGCCACTGCATGCCCCCACTCATTCGCATTGGTTATGGTTTATTCTGGGTCTTAGATGCCTGACACCTGATCCCATCGACACCTTATGTTTACATAGGCTGTGTTTCTTCCATATGAGAGTTGCTGTTTCTGAATTAGATGTGTTTCTTTCATGGAAGAGTTGCTGCTTCTGAGCTAGCTGGCCACTTGTTTATCTTCAAGCCTTTAAGACCCCAGACTCTCTATCTTTTGATAGCTGAGTACCATCAACTTTCTTCACCACATGTTTACACACTCATTTTTGTCTTCAGCGATCACGTTGGGAATGTGAGCATCACAAAATGCTGGCTTGTTAGAAAAGAGTGTTCTTGTGTTAAGGGAATACTTGAGTTAAGAACTTCCTGACTCACAAATACTTCTTGATATAAAATTCTTTTTCATATATGAATGTTACTCGATAAGGTTCTCTAGACAACCTGGCCTACCACATGTGATTGAAATGCTAGCAAGAATCCTGTCATCTGAAGAGACTTAAGAAGAGCAATGAAAAAATCACTATGGTATTGTGAAAAGTAAAATGGACACAATAAGAAAAATACCAGGCCCTCAGTAAGCCAGATAAGATACTTTTCTCTAAGAGCTCATAGTTACTGAAATGTAGAAACTATTTCCCTAGCCAGGCTCCATTGTGATTAGCACTCAGTTACCAATCTTCTCCTTTTAAACCTTATTATAGACAGAATATGAAAAAATTATAGAAGTTCAAACACCTTCCATCAGTTAAATTTACTATAAGTGAATTTAGACATGTTTTCTCCAGACACTAAATTTGAAAGATAATTTACTTTAGTGTTTTGATGCTGACGTACTCATGTGATGTTATAGCTTAAAGATCAGCTTTAGGTAGATTTACTAACATAGCACCAGCACCACTAAAATTAGACATTATTTAGTACTTATACAGCATATCTTCATGGGCATGTCACATATTCTGCTTCAGTGTTCTCTTATGGCAAGAGAGATGTTTCCCCATGTCTAACTCTACTTGCCAACTCCTAAAGATTCCATAGCCTTAAATTAAAACTGATAGCCAGGAACCTGGACTTCACTATTCACCTTGTAATGTATCCATTGACCAACTAGCATCCTAGTCTTTTGTTTTCTGGCAAAATGCCTTCATATCTCAACTTCTCCTTTCCCTGATGTGACTGGGGACTAGATCTACATGATAGCTGGATCTGCCTCTGTATGTGACATCCTGTGTGGGTCTCAGGCTCTTATTTTGATGGCTACCATTTTTTTTTGGGGGGGGGGGTATCTCAACCTCAGTTTCAATGGCAAATCTCTATAAGAATGGCCAGCTTCTGGAGACCTCAGAGGTAAGATCTTATAGACCTATCAGTGGCCTCTTCCAACTGTTTCTTGCTGACATCCCAAAGTACTGTGACTTTCCTGAACCATTGCATTTCATTGAATGACCTCTCTCTTGATCCCCAAAGAGGAAGGCATAGATATTATTAAGAACAGCTTGTTAAATATTGAATCCTTTCTGAATTAGAACCTGAATTAAATTCCTATTTAACCTCTGATTGGAAGCTGTAACGCCACCGTTCAGATTCAGTCAGTCACTCAGTGAGTACCACTGATCTGTCTCTCCATACAAGTGAGTTACCACTGAGTTGATTTTCAACTCAAAAAAACTTCACGTGACAGGCTAAAACTTCCCCCATAGAGTTTTCAAAGCTGAAAAAACTTGTGGTGGTTGAGTATGTGTTGTATTGTTAACCATAAGGTTCAAACCCAGCAATTACTCTGCAGGGGAAAAATGAAGCTGGCTGTTCTTGCAATGGTTTACAAATCCTCAGAAACTCTACTTTGAGTCATGATGCGTGTGAATTGATTTCATAGACGTAGATGGGCTTTGACCTTTACGTGTGGACATTGTCAGGTTGTTCTGATCATCAGGGCAGCTGTCCGGTGAGTCCTGGTAACGTTTAAGTTAGTGGCTGAGGGCTTGCCTGTGGCATCATCAGGGCTTTCTTCAATGGGTACTTGCAAAAGATCAAAGCCAATACATAGTTTTTTGTTGCTGTTGTTGTTTTTGTTGTTGTTATTGTTGTTGTTTAGGCATTACTGCCCTCGGGTGGGAGTGGGAGGCCCAAGGCCCAGCCTTGCTGCTGCTGGATTTGAACTGCCAAGTCAGTCGGCTGCAGTCCCGCACTCAACCACTACGCTACTGGGGCTCAGCCAATATGTAGTTTTAAAGCTATACTTGAGCTTATTATGAAGAGTTATTATATAGTGGAGATTCTCAAGATGTACTGAATAATCAAATGTGGTGCTAGATAAATTGCTATTTTTTTTGTTTTATCCCTCTTGCTGTTAGGCATCATCAAGTTGGTTTTGACTCATAGTGAGCCTATGTGCAACAGAACCAAACACTGCCTGGTTCCATGACATATTCACAATTTGTCACTTTGAAAAACACTACAAAACAATGTGATATTGCTGACAGATGGCTCTGATGCATGCCAACTTTCTGGGTAATAGAATGAGAGGTAGCCTTGTCCAGCACCATCTTTATGATGTCTTATATATTTGAGCCCATTGTGCTAATTTATCTCATTGTGGATTTTCTCATTTTTTATTGGCCCTCTAGCAAGTGAAATGCTCTTTTTTGAGCAATAGGTTTTTCCTAATGACTAGTCCACAGGAAATAGGGTTCATTATTTCTAAAGAATATTCTACAATGGCTATTAGAGGGGGCATCCATTTTCAAAAACCAGAATTTTTTCAAAGTTATGTATTTTTCTTATAAAATAACCTTATCACCTTCAAAGTACTCTCCTTTACATTTAATAAACTTTTCAAATCTGTGATTCCATTCTTGGAAACATTTTTTCAAACTCATCTGTTTGGATGGCTGACAGCCCCTTCCTATTTTTGTTTCACCTCTTCTATGTCATCAAAGCTCTGTCCTTTTATGTCCCTCTGCATTTGCAGAAACAGAAGGAAGGTCACCAGAGTGAGGTCAGGTGAGTAAGGTGTTTGGGGCAAGAGAGGCATGAGGCTTTATGCCAAAAGCTGAGGCACTGAGGTGACTGCCTGAGCAGGTGCACTGTCCTGGCAGCAATACCAGTCTCCCATCAGTCCCCCATCTGTCACAAATTAGGCCTTGTATGCAATCTTTTCAAAACTGTTAATAGAAAGCTTACTTGATAGTCTGACCTGATGAAACCAACTCCAAATGCACTGCAAGTTGACATCTTCATTTGTTTCGGGAAGTTGACAGACATCCAGAATGAGATTTCTTATCAGTGGATATTTCACTTTTTTTGAAACGAGGAAATCGCTCAGACAATTGAGTTTTTCCCATGATGCTGTCCTTGTAAGCTGTTTTCAATATTACAACAGTTTCTGCAGCAATTGTCCTGCGCAAGAAACAAAATTTCACAGCCACACACTGATCTCTTAAATCAGCCATCACAAAAACAAAGTTCCAGCATAACTGAGTTTACGAAAAATATTCACTGTGACCAGAAAGAACCTTCCCAGGTGGCACCACTGGGTGCACTAACTTAGGAAAAATTGCCTCAATGTTCACCTATCAGGAAAAAGTGTTTCCTACAAAACCTCAACAAAAGCCCATACAATTGTTTTTGAGGGCGGGGGTACCCCCTCGTACTATGGGAGTATAGGAAAAGTTGGCTGACTAAGCAGGGAGAAATGGTTACAGGGTAGGGGAAAGACTCAGGAGCGATTGTATTGGGCCACTTCTCTATTTTCTCTCACAAGATCTGTGAAGATACAACTATGAAAATCTCCTTATCCTTATACCTTTGTTTCTAAAATCTCTAACATGTTTTGTGCCTAATTGGTAATGCATGGCCTTCAGTCTTAAAAGATATTTTATGATTGCTTGTTAGTAAATAAATTACATTGTCGGTAACTTCATGGGCTTTGTGCATCTCTTCCCATTTCTTAATGTGCAAGTAAGTAGTATTTTCCTCCAAAATTAAATTCCCCATCCTCAGCCCCTGGTTTTGAGTTTCGGTTTCTTAATAAAATTTGCATGGCCTCTTCAGCAACAAACTTTTTTTAATTCTAAGTTGAAACTTCAACACTCATTTCACCTAGAATTTGAATTCTTTTTCTGCTTCTGTCTATTTGAAAGAGAAAATTGGCTATTGTTTTGTTCTTTCTAGAAAGTCATTAACTGTTATAGGTATGGGTATGTTCATTTTTACTCTTAGAAACTGTTTTTGTGTAAGGACTACAAAGCAGACTAGGTAATGCCAAGTGTTAATAAATGGGTATAGAGGGTTATCACAGGATAACTTATCACCTAACATTTGTGTCTCTGAATTTACACTTAACTATGTGGAGAAAGTGTGAAATGTATCACATGCAAATCTTTATGCAGTTTGTCTCTTAAATAAGCCTTCACTGAGAAATGAGAAAGATGTCAAGCTGTGAAATATTTTCTGTTATTCAAACAAACCATTATTTCTCTCAAATGGAAATGACAAAATAGAAAGACAAGGAACTTTTTGTCCACAGGCAGGAAGGAGAGATACATAAATTTTGATGTCCATTTTACAAATTTGATTTGGCAGTAGGGGCCAGGGGAGGGTTATAGATCTGGGTTCTATACCTAATTTTACAACTAATAGCTCTTGTGCCTCTAGAAATTTCTCTACAGCTCACTCTTCTCTCTGTAGAATGACAGGAGTTTATGACTCCTAAGATCTTTTCCGAAGTTTCAGATGTTTGATTCTACCAAAAAAATTCAGTCCTTTGTTGAAGATTATGTAACTTTGAGGCTGAAGCCACATTTCAAGGCATTTTTGTCTGACTCTTTCAGCCACTAAAATTTAGTGGAAAAGGAAGGTAAGCATGCAATAGATAAAATGACATGACTTCCCGAACACATGGACTCCTGGAAACACCTGCAAGTGTAGTCCCCTTTGTTTCTTTTCCTATTACACAGCTAAATAAGCTGCCAGCTGTGAAACAGCAATCATGGTTCTTACCACAGACCTGTCTCTTCGGAGAAATATCAAAGAATTGGAAAATACTGAGCATTATAGGATAAAGATAATTTATTATCACACTTTTGTGATTCTTTTTAATTAAAAAAAAATCTTGTAATTTTTTCCCTTTAAAATTACCAAGTCAGTGGATGACCATTTGGAGCCATGGTGGCATAATGAGTTCACCAGTAAAGGGCATGGAAGGCCATAGCTGACACCTTCTGGCTTTCCCATTGCCAAGAACAAGGACCAGCCATGTCTCCAAGCTCCATTCTTCTTTACCTACGCCAATACCACCTGTTCTCCCACTGTCACTCTATCTCTGTGCTGAGTTTAATCACTTGTTTCAATGGCCACACAGAACTCACAGAAGTAAAATTACTCACAGTTAGGGGGGTTGTTTATTAGGGACGCTAATAGTTTGTCAACAAGTCAGGATCAGTAATCTTCTCAGCCAGTAACTAAGTCTCTCTCTGCTCCTCAGCCTTTTAGCCATGTGGTCCCTTGACCGCTGCCATCAGAACAGGAAGTCCATCTCTTGCTCTGTCCCACAAGCCCATAGTTTAGGGTTACTCATCTTGCTCTGTCCCATGGTCTCTGTGCCACAGTCTCTTGTCTTGGCCTCTGACCCTTCACACAGAAATCTGGAAAAGTCTCCTCTGATGTTTCTTAGCTTTCTTTCTGCTGCTGCTTCAAAGACGGCTCATCTATATAGCCAGGGGAGTGATAATGAATATGGACCAGTCTCCTCCATTGTTTTTCCATACTCCCTATTTGCAAAATCCGACACAAACATTGGTTGAAAAGCCATGTTAAGAAATTTGCTATCCTGGGTATGGATGAATTTTCTGAGGAAGACAAGTTGACTGTGTCCCAGGCATGGAAAATCCAATGGTTCTTGTCTTAGTCATGCCAGGTAGCTGAGGTCTTCACTGGCCACATGGGGAAGCTGGTGCCACTGAAGGAGCCCATTGAAGGATTCCAGCAGATTTTAGCAGGTGACTATGACCATCTGCCCGAGCAGGCCTCCTACATGGTGAGACCTATTGCAGGGGCTGTGGCAAAAGCTGATAAACTGGCTGAAGAGCATTCTTAAAAGGAGTCATTTGAGCCAACTGACCCCTGTCCACTCTCTTCCTCCCGGCCCCCATTCCAAAACTTGTTTTCTGTATAGGCCACACAAGAGCCTTGTCTTAAAATGTATTTGGTCTAAAGAATATTTAAGATTGGCTGAGCCCCGGTGGCCTAGTGGTTGAGTGCAGGACTGCGGCCCACTGGCTTGGCAGTTCAAATCCAGCAGCAGCTCTCCAGGAGCAAGGCTGGGCTTCCCACTGCTGCCAGAGAGCAGTGATGCCGCCCCCCCAAAAAAATTTAAGATTTCCAACATTGGTAGAACACCTACATTAAAATACACCAGGCATTCGTGGGGAGAAAGATGAAACTTTCTGTTCATGTAAAGATTTACTTCCTCAGAAACACGGAGAGACAGTTCTACTCATCTGAATAAAACATGGGGAGGCCATATCTGATCTCCTCTGGTTTCACAAGAGAGGGAAAATCCACCTCTGCCTTCACCGGAGGCCGCTTTCCATGTGGCAGAGGTCAGCTATTCCTGTGCCTGCTGTCCTTCTTTCTGATTATTCTGACACCAACAGCACTTCCCACTGCACTCCAGTTGTCTGTGAGCTTTTCTCATCCCCTACAATGGTCACACAGAACTCATTGATAATACTCAAAATTAAGGGGATAGGAGTGGGAAATAATTAGGGAAGTTAACAGGTTGCCACAAGACAGGCTATAGCCATTGCACAGCAATGCCTGCCTGTCAGGC
The DNA here is from genome assembly GCA_004026705.1 of Nesogale talazaci. Classification (NCBI taxonomy): domain Eukaryota; kingdom Metazoa; phylum Chordata; class Mammalia; order Afrosoricida; family Tenrecidae; genus Nesogale; species Nesogale talazaci. The sequence continues at coordinate 37,211 of PVJH01003781.1, read as the reverse complement.
AGTAGCCACTTAAGTCATTTGCTAGTACTCAGTCTCTCAGCAGGTGGTGTCTTAGCCTCTACCTTCTTGGGCCAGAACAGTCTGCTTCAGGGTTGGCTCTCACAAACTGGCACACTGAGGTGGCTGGCTGAGCAGGTGCGTTGTCATGGTGGCATAACCAGACCCCTTCTGACACAAATCTGGCCTTATTTTGTGGCACACTGTAACACAATGTTTTCACAACCTCTAAATAGAAAGCTTAATTAACAGTCTGACCTGAGAGAACAAAAACTCCAAATACACTATAGTCAATATTTTCATTGATTCAGGAAGTTGAAGAATGTCCAGAACGATGTTTGTCATCAATCAACATTTCACCTTTTTTGAAGTGAAAGAAAAAATCATACAACAATCCGCTCAACATCACAACAGTTTCTGTTGCATTTTCTGTAGCAGAAAAAAAATTTTCACAGCTGCACACTGTTCTCTGAAATTGGCCATCACTGAGAAAAAAAACAGTCTCAAGCTAAACTGCTTTTATGAAAAATTCTGTGTGACCACAGAGAACCTTCTCAGGTGATGCTATTGGGTGCACTAACTCAGAATGAGTTACCCGATGCTTGCCTAATAGGAAAAACGCATCCTAGGAAAGCTTCGCTCTGCCCTGCTTGTAATGGGTGTCCCCTGTTAAGTCATTTACACATTACTCTCTCATCCCCATATCACATATCAAGATTCAGTATTTATATTATTTTTAGTCTTTCTACGTAGTTGTAATTTTAACTACCATAAAATGCTACCTTTTTAACAGGCTTTTATTTTGCAAGATGCAACATATATTTGATAAAATCCATATTCTTTCCTGCTTTTTTCTTTCCTGACTCCTTGTCTCCATACTAACAGTTACATTTTTACTTCACATTGTCCTAGGTAGCATTTTTTTTGTATCTACAAATGTGTGTCCTATTCTCTTAAAAGCCTTGACACTTGCTAATTGTTGAAAAATAATAAATCAATTTTAAAAATAGGTGACTTTTAAAAGATGTTTAGGACCACAGAAATTCTCTACTAGTGGATTGGTTGCAAAGGAAATGGGAAAATATTCATCTTGGTCATTAACTTTGGCTTAACAATTAAATTTTATTTGAATCATTATGGGAGTAATATATACACCAATATTGTATACTTTGCTTTTTAAAAATAACAGCATAAGTAAAATGCCAGAAATGAAGCTTGTGGATGATGCTAGTGAAGAATAATGAAATCATCGTGAACTTCTGAAAGAACAAACATATCTGAGTTAAAAGAATACTGCCAGAATGCTCCTTAGAGGCAAGGATGGTGACATCATCTCAAGTACTTTGGTCAAGTTATCAGAAGAGACCAGTCTCTTGAGAAGGATACTATGCTTGGTACAGTAGAACAGAAGCAAACAGAGAGGAAGATTCTCAATGAGAGTGGCTGTCAGGGTGGTGGTTCAGATTCTGTCCTACATAATCTCACTCTGAATCAGAACAACTTGATGCCACCCACATGGTGTAGTAGTTATGAGTTGGACTGCAGTGCTCAAGGTCGGCAGTTCAAAACCACCCGCAATTTCATGCAAAACAAACAAATGTGGGGCTTTCTACTCCAGTAAACAAAATCTCCAGACCCAGGAGCAGCCCTACTCTGTCCTATCAATTTGAATGAGTCAGCATTGACTCAATGGCAAAATTTTGGTTTGGTTTTCAGAACAAAATTTAAATCGGTTAAGTTTCAGGCTATCAGAATTTCTAGTTCAGATCAAATAGTCTGATTGGGCACCTGATTATATATTGTACTTGTGGCAGTCATGTACTTATGTTAATTTCATGATTGAGATGTAGGTGTAGAGTCTAGCCTGCTAATCTGGAGATAGCCAGCGAGTAGTTAATGAGGCCTCTGTGTGGGCATGGCTTTCTCCAGATACGCCTGGGAAATCTCGTGATATTTCCCTCGTGAAGATCAGAAGCTATCTCCCCAGTTGTTGTTGGGAGTTAGTCTCAGAGACGATGAATCACGGACAAGACAAGATGGCAACATCCGAGAAGCTGGAGTTGCTGGCAGAGAGACCACATAGCTTTGCCCTGATGGAGCCAGACCTCTGAAGCTGGGGCAGCCACATGGAGACCTCTGCTAGCGATGAGTTGCTTCTGCTGTTAATGGACCCTGAGCCCTGGAAGCGAGGAGCCATGTGGAGACTCCTGCCAGCACCAGGACTCTGCACCCATTGACCTGTGACTTCGTGAGTCGGAAGGAGACTTTATAGACTGATTTAGGGCATATGGGTTAATATTGGACTTATGACTTTGAACTGGACTGGGCTCAATGTCTTATTCCTCTTGTATATAAACTTTTTCCTTATATCCATATGCATGCCTATGAGATTTGCTCCTCTAGTCTACCCGTTCTAACACAGTACTGTTCTAGAAGTAGTTTTAATTAACTCTTACTCTAAGTAAGAGTTAATAGTCAGTAAACTGTGTTTCCCTGTGTAATGTTTACATGTTTTATGTGTAGCTAAATGAGTACTTTACTATGTGTCTTCCTAAGTGCAATGCACTACCACCACCACCCATTTTAAATTTCTATCACTATTAAAAGTGGGGGGGGGGGAGTGTGATTTGGGTGTTTGACCCGAGGTGAAGGAAAGGTCTTCACATCAGCCATCTCTGGCTCTATGTCCAGGGATGCTTGCAGGTGGTTTCATGGACTTTAGGCCAAAGGTGTATATATTTTAAATTATATTAACCACTCTGATAGTCTGCTTTTAAAAATTCTTCTCGGTGTATAACAGCAAACAGAAAGCTGCAGGGCTTGGATGAAAATATGTTCCTGAACTTCTTGCCTATTTAGCATTTCACATTTGCAGACATAAGACCTTGAGCTAAGCTTAACTCCCCTAGCTCTGTGTACTTTCACTTCCCCAGGGGTCCTTAGATCATTTCTGAGGTAAGAGAATCAATACGAAATAGGGTTCTCTAAGTAAGGGCTAAACCAGCACCAAATATAGCTTTGGCGAAGAATATAGTGGCTTCCTGTTTGTGATATTCATCAAAGCTATAAAACTGAATAATAACAAGACGAGTCTGCAGAGGACTGCAGAATGGCAAAATATCTGAGGCATCCCATAAACTTGTTATGATGCCTAAAGGGTTTTTTTCTTTCTTTTCTGAAGTGGATTTTCGAGTAAGGCCTTGTGGTGTTTCTAAGTTTAACACATAAATTAATTACCTTTCTTGTTTTGAGAAAATTTATTACTAGCCAGTACCACTATAATTTTATGAAATTATGAACTCCTGGAGAATATTAATTGTTCATTATCTTTTTTATATCTTCTAGAGTGTATCCCAGGATGCTCTGTCTCCATGAGATCGTTGGCAAGTGCTTCTTTTCTGCCAGACCCCAGGCGCAGCTTTTTACATGTCTGATTTTGTCTCAGACCCAGAGAACCCCTTAGGAAGACACTCATGTCAGTCCCATGTGAGAGGGATTAACTTAAGTCAAGGAGAAGTTTTCACTTCTCCAAGAAAAACAGGTTTTATGAAAGAACCAGAATTGGTCTATGTGCCTATGATTTCCTATGATTTCCCCCTAATTATTGCTTGACATGAACTGTTTTAGTTTAATTTCTCTAAGAAGCACAAACAGAGTCAATGGCTGTGTGATATGATTTTAATAAGGAATCCAATCCCAATGAACAGGAGTAAGGGAGATGCAGAGTGAAATAAGGTACATGAGAGAACTATTACAAAATTTGTTGTGAAACTGACAATTGCTTTGTATTCAGTGGCCTATTGCATTTCCAGGTGACTTTGAAGAGGCCATTGAAGCCATTGATTTTTAGAACAGGCTAGGGCCTTGAGAAGAATTGGCATCCTAGAACACCTACTTGTGTTCGAACCTGTGCATGGATCAAGAGGCAGATGTGCAAACAGAGCGAGAGAATGCCATGTGACTTTAAACCAGGAATGGTGTGTGTCGGGGTTTTGCCCTCTCACCATACTTACTCAGTGTGTATGCTGAACAAATAACGCGAGAAGCTGGATGATAGGAAGAAAAGTGCAGCAACTGTTGAGTCAGTTCCAACTCAGAGCAATCCTGTGTGAGCATAACAAAACGCTGTCGGTCCTTTGTCACAATTATTCTTATGTTTAGTACATTGGTACAGCCTTTGTGTTCATCAATTTGATTAAAGGTCATCCTCTTTTTTGCTGGTCCTCTATTTTCCCTAGCAAGATGTCCTTCTCCAAATAGTGGTCTCATCTGACCACATGTCCAACGTTCATAAGACGAGCTCTCACCATCCTTGCCCCTAAGGAGCATCTTAGCTGCACTCCTTCAACACGTAACTGTTTGCTCTTTCGGCAGCCCATAGTATTTCCAGTGTTCTTCACCAGCACTAACATTCAAAGGCATCAATTCTTCTTCAATCTTCTTTAGTCAAGGTCCGACTTTCAAATGCATATGAGACAATGGAAAATGCCATGACTTGGGTCAGGCGCACAGTAGTCTTCAATGTAAAACCCTTGTTTTTTCAATTCTTTAAAGAGACTTTATGCAGCAGATTTATCCAATGCAATGAATCATTTGAAGTATCTTAACTGTTGCTTCCATGAGCATTGATTGGGGATCCAAGCAAGACAAAATTCTTGACAACTTCAATATTTTTCAATCGTCCTCAGGATTGGAGGATGGTTTATTAACAATCAGTATTATGCAGATGACATAATGTTGTTTACTGAAAGTGAGAAGGACTTGAAGCACTTGCTGATGAAGATCAAGGACTTGTACCTTCAGTATGGATTACAACTCAATATAAAGAAGACCAAAATCCTCACAAGTGAAGCACTAGGAAAAATCATGAAAGAGAAAAGATTGAAGTTGTCAAAAAAGCAGATGACTACTAGATCAATGTCACACAAATGTCATTTGTTGGGTTTTGTTTTAAAGGTCTTGCTTTGAGGGTGTCCAATGAATAATGGCCCAGAATTATCATATGAAGGGGTACCCCCAAAAAACAGAATTGCACTGGGTAGAGCATTTTTCCTACTAGGCAAGCATCAAGCAACTCACTCTGAGTTAGTATGCATCACCAGGGAAGGTTCTCTTGGATCAGAGTGAATTTTTTATAAAAGCAGTTTTGCTTGAACCTTGTTTTTTGTGATGGTCAATTTAAGAGAATAGTGCGCAGCTGTGCCACTTTGTTTCTTACTTAGGAGAAATGGTTAAGAAAATGTTGTGTTTATCATTATGAATGAGGGGGAGAGCAGAGTGGGAACCTAAGGCACAATGGTGGGTAATTGGACACCCCTTTACAGGTGAGTCACAGGGAGAAGACAGATCAGTCAGGGTGCAGCTGAGCAGTGATGATGCATACAAGTTTCCTCTAATTCCTGAAGCCTTCCTCGCCCCCCCCCCGCCCCCACCCATCATGGTCCCAACTCTACCTTACAAATCCAGATGGACTGGAGAAGGTACACTGGTGAAGAGGGGAGCTGGAGATATGGGGAAAACAGGGCAGATGAACCCCTTCTAGCCAGTGGTGAGATTGCAGCTGCTGGATGGGTGGAGAGAAGGTGGGGTGAAGAGTGGGAACCAGCTGCAAGGATATACACATAAGCTCCTATTTGAAGGATGGGCATCAAAGGAGTGGGTTGGGGGAGAGGTTGGACTGTGTAAGACGTGACAGAACAGTAATAATTTATAGAGTATTGAAGGTTGGTGGGGAGGGGAGAGCAGGGGAAGAGGGGGAAGGATGGAAAAGCCGATATCAAGGTCTCAAAGGGAAAGGCGGATGTTTGGAGAATGACAACAGCAGCGGACATGTGAAGGTGCTTGGCACAGTATGTTTATTTATGTATTGTGAAAAACAACGTGCGAGCCCCCAGTAAAATGATTTTTAATTGAAAAAAAAGTGTGTGTTGTTGAACACAGCTTACGACAGTGATATGAGTAAAACTCAGATGTATGAATGGTTTTCTCATTTCAGAAAAAAATGAAAATTTGATTGATGACAAACCTGGTTCTGGATGTTCATCAACTTCCTCAACAAACGAAATGTTGACTTGTAGTGCCAGGTCATACAGTTAATCAATCTGTCTATTTATAGCTTCTGAAAAGGTGATATGACATTGTGCGACAGAAAGGTCTGCTTTATGGCAGATGGTGGACTGGTTTTGCCACCTCAACAATTCGCCTACTCAGGCAGTCATCTCACTGCACCAATTTTGGACAAAAAACAGCATGTCTCTCTTACCCCACACACCTGACTCACCTACCCTCACTTCATGTGACTTCTTTTGGTTTTGAAGAGAGACAGACAAAAAACAAAGGCGGTGCTGTGAACCATCCAAACAGATGAGTTTGAAAAATGTTCTAAAGAAAAGAATCACAGATTTGACAAATGTAGTAAGTAGAAATGTAGAAATGTAGAAAGTACTGGAGAGTACTTTCAAATTGATAAGGCTATTTAAAAAAATAAATACATAGCTTTGAAAAAAACTGTTTTTTTTGTGGGGTACCCCCTGGTATATTTCTCATTGCTTCATTACAATATATTTTAATACAGTAAGCATGATTCTCCTGTTGTGACTATTATTGAAATATTTGCCCTATAATCAATCCCTACTGCTTATGTCAGAAATGCCCTGTCACCAAAGAGTTTAATCTGTACAAGCCAAAAAATCATGTGTTGCAAAGTATTACAATGAAATGTGCAAAAATCTAGATTTAAAAACCAAAAAGTATAAAACATTTGGAATATATCAAGCTGAAAGAACTGAATAAAAAACCCAATCTCAAGTTGCAATATTAAAAGATTCTATGGGCAAAATATTGACTGATGCATAAAGCATAAAAAGAAAATGGTGAAACATCATTAAATGCCAATATAATAGAACAAAATAGTCTTGCATTGAGGAAGTACTTGAATCAAGTTCCAGTGGACATCTGTTGTCTTATTACTAACCCTATAAGTATATACATGTAGATCTATTTCCCTATCATCATATATAAATACTTCACCTCTCTACATGCCTGTATTTAGACCTCTATAAATGCTCTATTTCCATTTACTTTCCTTTTGTCCCACTATCATACTCAGCCTCTATTTGGGATGAATTATTTTCTCTTTGTTATATTACTCTTGATCAATCCCTATCAGGCCTCTCACACCCATCTTGTCACTGATTTTGAATCATTTGTTCCCTTATCCCTGGGTTGGGAACACCACCTCCTTTCCCCCTCCCCCCCCCATCTCCCATGTCCCACTTGGAACCATCAGTTCCATTGTTTTCTCCATCAGACTGTTCATCCAGCCTATCTTATCTATATAGACCTGCAGAGATAACGATATGTATAAAAAAGACATCCTAAGATGAAGCAACCAAAGAAAATAAAACAATGATAACAAAAAAAAACCAACGTCCAAAAAAATATATCTATAAATAAGTAAAATAATAATAAAAACAAAATTAAAACCTGTAAATAGTTCAAGGTCTGTTCATTGACCTCCATTAGTGTCCCCCAGTTGAATCTGATGAGGTGTCAGAACCTGGCCCCGAAGTATATCCTTGGCACTCCCTCAGAAACCCCATGCTCTCTTGCACATTCTTAGTGTTTTGCCATGTTGTGGTTGGGTCAGACAGGATATAATCTCGACCCTGCTTCTCCTTTGTGGTCCCTGTAGGGCCTTGCGTCAGCAAGGGATGCCATGTTTCAGAGTGGGACCGGCATGCTCACCTTCCCGACATGATCACTGAAGACAAATGTGTGCATAGTAAACGTGGTGAAGAAAGTTGATAGTGACTTTCAAAAGATGTAGCACCTAGGGTCTTAAAGGCTTGAAAGTAAACAAGCAGCCATCTAGCTCAGAAGCAAGCTCACATGGAAGAAGCACACCAGCCTGTGCAACCATGAGGTGTCAAAGGAATCAGTTATCAGACATCAAAGAATTAACAATCATAATAACAGTGTGTGCCCACCTTCCTAATAATAACAGTGTGTGCCCACCTTCCTAATATGATCTCTGATGACAAAGGTGTGCAAAAACAAAAGTGGTGAAGAAAGCGGATGGTGCCTGGCTATCAAAAGATATAACACCTGGAAGCTTAAAAGCTTGAAAGTAAACAAGCGGCCATCTAGCTAATAAGCAACAAAGCCCACATGTAAGAAGCACACCAGTCTGTGATAATGAGGTGCCAAAGGGATCAGGTATCAGGTATCAAAGAACTAAAAATTATATCATCATAAATGAAGGGGAGTACAGATTCAATAGGCGAAGCAACATCCCCTTACAGAGGGGGTCACAGGGAGGAGATGAGTCAGTCAAGGTACAGTGTGGCAACAATGAAATATTCAACTTTCCTCTAATTCTTAAATGCTTCCTCCCACCCCCTATCATGATCCCCATTCTACCTTATAAATCCAGCTAGACCAGGGGATGAACACTGGAGCTAGAAATATGTGGAATCCAGGACATATGGATCCTTCAGGACCAGTGGTGAGAGTGGCGATACCAGCAGGGTGTATGGGGAGGTGGAGTAGAAAGGAGGAACCAATTGTAGGAATCTACATATAACCTCCTCCCTGGGGTATAGACAACAGGGAAATGGGTGAAGAGGCACATCGGACAGTGTACAATATAACAAAATAATGATAAGGTGTAAATTATTAAGGGTTCATGAGGGACAGGGAATGGGGAGGGAAGGGAAATATGGGGAGCTGATATTGGGGCCCTAAGTAGAAGGAGGATGTTTTGAAAATGATGACAGCAACAAATGTGCAAATGTGGTCTGCATACAATTGACATGTCCATTGATCATGATAAGAGTTGTATGAGCCTCCAATAAAATGATTTAATTTTAGAAAGAAGGAATACAAAGTTTCCATGCTAAAAAAAAAAACCTTATGCATATTCAACCATTTAAGAAGCAGCAAGTGATAACGAACTAATAGTACTAAAGGAAGATATCCACACTTCACTAAAGACATTAAAATTAACAAAACTCCAAGAATTTACAGACTACCAATGGAAATGTTTTAACAAGCTGATGAAGCACTGATAACCCTTGGTCTAAGCCAAGAAATTTGCAAGATAGCCATGTGGCCAACCAATTGAAAGAGGTCTGTATTTGTGCCCATTTCAAAGTACGATAACCCAAAGGAAGTATTCTGGATTCTGCTCTTCTTCCAAGACAGACATAATTGTTTTTCAATAAGTTCATGTAATATTCTTCACCAATATCACAATTCAAAAGCATTAACTCTTTTTTTTCCTTATTGTGTATACAACTGTCACATGCATGTGAGGGATAGGAAAATACTATGATTTGGTTCAGATGCACCTGAGCCCTTTCCTTTGTTTAATTTTTTTGATCAATTGACTCCACTCCTCTCGTGTCTTCCTGTGCTTCCATTAATTTTGTTCTAGCTTCTCTCTTATTGTGGATGGTCTATCCCTTTACCCACTTAACTGTAACTAGAGACTTCACCTACACTCTTCCTCCTACACTCCATAGCCATCAAGGTTTCCTCTATTTATAGCATGGTTCTTATTTCTCTAGAATGCATACAACATAAAATGCCTCTTGGGTTGTATGATGTTTCTATTTCTAGATTTTTAAGGAAGTATCATACTGCTTTCTAAAATATTTATTCTTCTGGGACTCACTTACTTCACTCAGCATAATGTCCTTCAGATTTATCCATGTTGTGAGGTGTTGGACATTTAGGTTGCTTCTGTCTTTTTATTGTTGTGAAGTTTTGCAATAAATGAGTCCTATATATCTATTTATAGCATGGTTCTTATTTCTCTAGAATACAAACAACATAAAATGCCTCTTGGGTTGTATGATGTTTCTATTTCGAGATTTTTAAGAGAGTATCATACTGCTTTCTACAATGGTTGCACCATTTTATATTCTTCTCAGCAGGGTATAAAGGTTCCCTCCTCTCCACACCATTACTTAGTATATCATGAGGAGCCTAGTCACCAGAGGAAGGTTTCTGAGCCATTAAACTCATGAAGAAGATTCACCTGAAGAGTTCTTCAGCAAACAAGCATTGTGTGTGACTTCGGTGGAGTCAGGTAAAATCAACAACTTTAGATGTAGGTAATCTAAAGAATAGAAGGTTAAAGGATAGAAACTGTTGGATTATAAGGCAAAAAAGAAGGCAAAAACAAATTGGAAGTTGTATTTAACTAATTCTGACAAAGTCAAGGAAAAGAAAAAGGAAAATGGGATCAGCAAATGATGATTCATGCAGCCCCAACCTTATCTTAGACATATCTGTGCATACCATAGTCTATACATAATCATACTCCCACCATTCAAGAACATCTAATGCAATTCCGCCTTTAACTCACTAATCCATTCTTTGTCATTAATGCCAACTTCCCAAAATATCACCTTTTTCCAAGCCACTATGAACTGTAATGATAGTAGCACACACATAGACATACATTCAAATGAGATCATGAAAAATCTGTAGTCTAGCTATCTTGATTCTGTATATCACAGCTCAACCACTGTTCTCTCCAAATTTTACCCAAATAATAGTCACATACACACAGACCATTTTTAAAAATCACTTTTGCATCTACTCTGACTCATAGTGACTCCTTCAGTCTTAGAGTAGAATTATGCTCCACGGGGTTTTCCATGGCTAATTTTGAGGAAATACATCACTGGGCCTTTGCTAGGAGGTGCCTCTGAGGGGACTCATGTGGTCAATCTCTTGGTCACCAGCTTGGTCACCAAGCTGGTTAACCATTGGTACCACGCAGAGATTCCCGATTTTATGCACATTTCTCAAATGCACGTGTACTCAAAGTTATGTTTGCTGTAAGTCTCTATCCCTAATCTTTTCGTTTACTTACATATAGTCCAATAACATTCAAAAAAGAAGCATCTCTTCATTCGATAACCACTAAACCACAAGTGTAGTCATCGCTGTTGGGAAGGTTTGTCTACCGTGCATCATGACAAAGAAACTTTCATAATAAAATATTTGACACATTTGGTAGAGAAGTACATAGAACTAATTGATAAGATGGGTTTTCTGTATATCTTAAAGCACATTATATTATTTGCTGGAAAGTAGATTGCTATATCACAATATTGATTTTTCTTGCTAGCATGAAAGCAGCTAAGACTTTGCTACATACCTTTTTAAAAATATTAGAATGCTCAGTGTCAGTGGACATAAGTTTGCTTTGCACTGAGCAATATACTGAACAACAATGTAATAGTCTAAACATCACTGATGATTTTTTTCTTTTCTAATCAGATTAACAACTCATTGTTACTTAATAGGGAAAATCATTTAGCTGTCAAGCACTTGTTCCAGCACTTATTTTATTTGTACCTCCATTTAATTAAATAGACACCATATAAAGTTATAACTTGGAAAATATCATCAATTCTTTGTAATGCAACAAATGGTTTTCTAACCAGTTGCCAGGCAATATAAAACCTGGAATTTATAGTCATGTAGGAAACATATGAAGCAGTACTAAGACAGGATGATGTATGAACAAGAGAAAAGGAAAGTCATGGAGTTAGCAACTAAGATGGCGTAAGTGTGGACATGTTGCTAGCATGAAGAAAACATCTCAAAACAATGAACAGATAAAGGAAAATTGTAGACATAATTGCAGAGACACAGCTTTGATCCAGCTTCAGAGAAGATTGTTTGTGATGGAATAAAGACAATGTCAAGGGTCCAGGAAGAAAAAGAATGTTTGAAAACTGTCATAGCAATTGTACAATTCTGTTTGATGTGATTGAACTGTGGAAAGATATAATATATACATTAACTCTCATTAATAATAATAATCATAAAGAAAAAATTTTAAAAGATTAGCTGGATTATCTGTAATGTATTCAGTTGCTGGGTACTACCTACCTTCCCTAGGATAATCCTTCATGAAAACAAAAAATGTTTACTTCGTTTTGTTCTAGAGTTCCCAGAAAATGTTTTAAACTTATTTTGACTAGACAAGATCATGTCACCTTTGAACCAATCACTGTATTGGGGAGAACTGAGTTCTCTTATTGGGAAGTAACAGCAACATCCAATAGGTATTCCCATAATTCAATTATCTTGGGTTTATCTCTTCTCTGGGGAACCCTGGTCATTTAATGGTTACATGTTGGGCTGTGACCCACCTGGTGGATAGTTAAAAACCACCCGCAGTTCCTGGGAGAAAGACTGGAATTTCTACTTCCATAGCTACTGTCTTGGAAACCTACAGGGGGTTGCTATGAGTAGGCATTGAATTGACGGAAGTGATGATTTTACTGTAAAAATATTTGTATTAAGCAAAATTTATTCCTTACCTTTCTGTTCCTATGTGCATTGTAAACCAAGCATGATATACATCTAAGGAAGTCATTCATAACAATAAAAATACCTAACTCTACTGAGCTTTTGAAAGCCAAATAAGACTGGGCTTCCAATTATGGGACCATATAGCATCCAAGAAGGTATAGTTCACTATATACCTGAATTTTTTATGTGTAAATGGATGTGCCGCACCCTACTTATATCAGAGATTTGTGCCACTGAAGTGAGAATATTAGTCTTTGAAGCATGTAAAAACTCCTATTGCCTTTCCCACAGCCTCCACCATGCAGCCATACCCACATAAAAGTAACTTGGTTAAAAAAAAGAAGATGTTATTGTCACCATCACCATCCACATCACCATCCTCTCAACCCTGAAGAACTTGATGAAGCAGAGTCATAGATGATAGAGGCTAAGATAAGAAGACTGCTGGTTATTGTTCTTAGGTGCATTAGAACAAGCTCCAACTTGCAACAGCCCCACATACAACAAAACGATACACACCCAAGTCCTGCAGCATCTGCTCACAAATGTTCTTTCATCTGAGTCGATTAGGGCAGTCATTGTGGAACTCCATCTTGTTGAAGGACTTCCACTTTTTTGCTGCCCCTCCACTCTACCAAGCATGATAGCCTTCTTTCCCCAGGGACTGGTCTCTCTTGACAACAAATCCAAAATACATGAGACACAAGTCTCACCATCCTTTTCTCTAAGGAGAACGTAGGCTATATTTCTTCTAAGACAGCATGACTTCTTTTGGCAGTCCATGGTACTTACAATATTCTTCACTAGCACCATAATTCAGTTACAATGATTTTTCAGTCTTCCTTATTTATGATTTTTAGCAACATAGATATACATATGTATCATAAAAATATTTATTGAGAGCTTTTCAGACCCTGGAGTTGACCATGTAAAACTGTATGTAGTGGCACTTAAAATTTGCAAAATATATTATGTAGCAAAAGCAGATTACAGAACCCACCTTCTTCACATCATAAATAAAAACCAAAAGAGAACTAAAGTGGCAATGACAATTCTAAAGGACAAAAAAAGCAAAAATGGGAAATGATATTTTAACATATTGATTCACAAATGATCCTCATCCCAAACCTATAATTGAGTAGTTCGATTTCTAGAACTATATCCTTACAAAATATAAAGAATGTTTGCCTATCGATAAAACAGAGGACACAACAGAAAAATTGAAAGTCAGTAAACTCCATGAGCTGGAATTAGGACATTACCTACACATAATAAAGGGTCAAGTAATTAATAAGAATCATACTCAAGGGCTAGTTTAGTGGTGGTAAGTCTATAGTTTGTTCCATAAATCTTTCATGCGTAAGTTTCTCCAGGGAAAGAATTAGGCAAGAATCTGGGCAAATTGTTTCTCAGAGTACACAAATAAATAAATCTGAGTAGCACAAGGACTGAACTGTAGTGTATTCTGTGGGGCACTGCCCAAATCCCTTCCTTAAGACTAAGGTATTTATTCTTTCAGCTAATCAAAGTATTTGTGATGATGAGTCTTAGTTGAGTCCTTTTCAAGTCATGCACCCTCCAAAAGCAGGACCACAAGAGGCTATTGGTGTATGGCTATCCTGTCTCCATGGCTAACACAACTGAGGCCTTTGCTTGAGTGCTTCACAGTATAACTCCACTCCTTGCCCAATTCTATTTCCTCAACTTCCTATCAAATGTTAATTCTGAGAAATGTTCTAATAACCTTCAGGCAAATCTTGGAATCCTAGATTTTTTGCAAGGGATCTCTACCTAAGACAACGCTTTTATAAAACAGTGAATATACGCATACAAAATGGGAATAATTACATATGATTGAGCAGTTATGTGATTTGCTCACAAAAGCATTATTTCTATTACCCTCAAACTAGAAACAATCCAAATACTTATCAGTATAGAAAGGTTAGCTAAATTGTGGCCTAGTCTGTTATAATAATACTGCTATATAAAAATAAAAATGAACAAATTAGGAATGCACAATTACACAAAAGTTTATGAATCCAACAGTAATTCATGACACAAAAGAACTTTCAATGAATCCAAAAATCAAAAATTGGGACACAAAATTATATTACCCAGTGATGAATACGTGAATGATAAAACTATAAACCAAAGCAAAAAAGTGTTGTATGTATGGTATGGAGTGAGGCTGTTGTGATTCAGGAAGACATGGGTGGTTTCTGGACAATGGTGCTGCTATATTTTCTGATCCCAGTGGTGGTGTTATCCAAGTGTTCCTTCTATAGCACTCATAGTGGACTTTAACGTCTTATACATTTTTATACACATACCAAAAAACAAAAAGATTTTTAAATGTCAAATTAAGCCATTTAAGTAAGGCATTTCCCCTCATTGTATGAAAAGCTGTCTTGAAACGGGAATTTCCAATATATTGGAGCAAAGTAGACCAATTCACTTCAAAATGGAACTTCAGACTGGAACACTTTTCACTTCAATAACTTTCAGAGGACGCTTCTAAATTATGTTGATTCTCTGAAGGGCATGGGTTAGACTTGTTGAACCAGTCAACAATCACTCTTTAATCTCTGCAGCCTTCCTTACTTAATGTCTAATTTTCACACGCATATAAGGCAATTGAAAATATCATGGCTTGAGTCAGTTCTTCAAAGTAACAACCTGGCTTGTCAATACCGTAAAGAGATCTCTGCAACAGGTCTTTTCATCATCAACATCATCAACACGTCTGTGGTGGTCACCTAATCTGGTGTCAATCGAGGATTAGGAGTGTGTGAGTGAAGTCTAGCCTGTCAATCTGGAGATAGCCAATGAGATCTCTGTGTGAGCATGGCTCTCTCAAACTCTGGGAAATACAGCTGCATTTCCCCCTTGGAAGTGAAAGCTCAGTCCCTTGGAGATGCTCTACTGACAAGACACAGGGCTGACTCCCTGTGAGACACCCCAGAGGAGAAGTCACATGGGCTTACCCTGATGGAACCAGACCTCTGAAGGTGGAAAAACCACATAGAGACCCCTGCCAGTGCTGAGATGCTTCCACCACCACTGTATACACAAGACTCTGCACCTAATGACATGTGATTGTCCTGATGTCATTGCATGTGCTTCATGAGACTGAAGAGGATGTGTGGATTGGTATCAGACTAATGGCTAATATCGGATTTATGCCTTGGACTGGACTGGATTGAGATGCTTCCTCAATGCTCCATTCTTCTTATAAATAAACCTCTTTTGTATACACATATGTGTATCTATGGGTTTGTTTCTCTAGACTTCTCATACTGACACAACATCTTTCCATCTCTTGATTGCTGCTTCCATGAGCATTAAGTATGGATCTCAGAGAAACAAAACCCTTGACATCTTCTCCATTAAACCATGATGCTACATTGGCACAGTTGTGAGGATTTTAGTCCTCTTTACATTGAGTTGAAAGGTTGTAATCCATATTCTTTATCATCAAGTGCTTCAAGCCCTCTTCATGTTCAGCAAATGAGGTTGTGTCATCTGCATATCACAAGTGGTGAATAAGCCTTCCTTACATCCTGACACCATATTCTTCTTCACATTATCCAGATTTTCTGATTATTTGCTCATCATACAGATTGAATACATGTGAGAAGATATTACCCTGACACAAACCTTTCCTAATTTTAAAACAATCAGTATGCCCTTGTTCCATTCTGACAACCGCCTCTTTTTCATGTAAAATGTCTGCATGAGTACAATGAAATGTTCTGGAACTATCAATAGCTTGTTATGAGCCACACAGGGGAATGCATTGGCACAGTCAATAAAACATGCATAAGCATTCTGGTGGCCTCTCCTTTCAGCCAAGGTCCATGTGACTTCAACAATCATTTCCTTTGTTCCACATGCTCTTCTGAATGTAACCAGAAATTTTAAGCAAAATTTTACTTGCATGTGATATCAATAATATTGTTCTACAATTCAGGTATTCTGGTAAATCAATCACCTTTCTTTAAAATGGTCACAAATATGAATCTCTTCTAGTCAGTCAGCCAAGGAGCTGTCTTTCAAATTACCTGGCATACTATTGCTCACTGAAGTAAAATGGATCCATAAGTAAATGTGGTGAAAAAGCTGATGATGTCCCGTTATCAAAGGACATATCAAAAGGTCTTAAAAGCCTGAAGATAAACAGTAGACCATTTACCTGAGAAGAGGCCACACCCACACAGAAGCACAACAGCCAGTGTGTCCACAAGGTGTTGAAAAGACTAGGCAACAGGCATTAAACGTGTGGGGGAGGGGGGAGGAAAGCAACATATCACTGTGTGCACACATCCCCAAGACGCCCACTGAGGACATGTGGGATCATAAGCAAGAGTGGTGAAGAAAGCTGATGGTGCCCAGCTATCAAAAGAAACAGTGTCTGGGGTCTTAAAGGCTTGAACGTAAACAGCCATCTAGCTCAGGAACAACAAAGCCCACCACAAAAGAAGCTCACTTGTCTGTGCGATTATGAGGTGCTGAAACAACCTGGTATCAGGCAGCAAAGAACAAAAATCAAAATCAATGCATCAATTGACTCCTGATACGATCACTGAAGACAAATGGATACAGAGGCAAACAGAGTGGAAGAAACAGTTGGTGCCCAGCTACCAAATGATTAAGTGTCTGGAGTCTCAAAGATTTGAAGATAAACAAGTGGCCATTCAGCACAGAAGCAGCAAAGCCCACATGGAAGAAGCACACCATCCTGTGTGATCAAGTGGGGCCAAAGGGAGAAGGTATAAAGAATCACATCATTATGAATGAGAGGGAGAGAAGAAGGGTGGGGACCTAAGGCCCACTAGTGGGTAATTGGTCACCCCCTTACAGGGGAGTCACAGGGAGGAGAGACTAGTCAGAGTGTACCGAGGCAGTGATGATGCATACAACTTTCCTCTAGTTCCTAAAGGCTTCCTCCCCCAAAATATCATGGTCCCAACTCTACCGTACAAACCCAGCTGAACTGGAGAAGATACACTGGTAGAGAGGGGAGCTGGAAACATGAGAAACCAGGACAGATGAGACCCTTGGGGCTAGTGGTGAGATTGGAACTACTGGATGAGTGGAGAGAAGGTGGGGTAGAGAGATGGAACCAAAAGCAAGGATATACACATAACCTCCTATCTGGAAGACAGACACCAAAGGAGTGGGTTGGGGAGAGATTGGGCATTGTAAGATATGACAGGACAATAATAATTTATAAGGTAGGTGGGGAAGGGAAAGCAGGAAAAGAGGGGAAAGGATGGGAAGCTAATATCAACAACTCAAGTGGAAAAGTGGATATTTGGAGGATGATAACAGCAGCAGACGTGCAAAGGTGCTTGGCACAGTATATTTATTTATGTATTGTGAAAAATGATGTATGGGCCCCCAATAAAATGATTTTTGATTGATATAATATTTTAATAATTAAATTTGAATACAGTGCACAAACTTTGAGTACCAAGACACCATCCTACCCAAGCCATATTTCCAATTGCCTTATATGCATGTAAAAGTTGAACATTGAATTAAAAGCATTAGAGAAGAACCAATGTGTTTGAATTATGTTGCTGGTGAAGACTATTGAAAGTTGCCTGGATTGCCAAAAGAACAAAGCTTGTTCTTGGTTTGGTAGAAATGCAACCAGAGTGCTCCTTCGAGATCAGGATGGCCAAACTTCATCTCACACTTTGTGCATATGGTCAGGAGAAGGCCATCGTGCTTGATAAAATGGAGGAGCGGCAGAGAAAAGGAAGGCCGCCGACCTTATGGACTGACAGAGTGGTTGCAACGACGAGTTCAAACATAGTAACAGCTGTGAAGATGGCCCAGGTCCAGGCGTTGTCTCTCTTGTACAGAGGGTGGCTACAGGTCAGACTGGATGGCATCCAACCTCGACACACAAACAGAATTCACATTATAGACAACACCTATAAATTGGCTGGAGCTGTTCTCATTCTCTTTTGACATTTAACATTCTATCCAAGTGGACTGAATACCAATCAAAGCTGTCCAGCAACTTACAATACTTTTTTTCTTAATAGCTACTGTATTTTCTTTAGTTTAATATTTAAAGTTTTTAATTTTTGCCTTGAGACATATTTACTATGTGTGCTCTTGAGACTGCCTTCAAGAAAGGAAAGGCATTCCTATGTATAATCATGAATATTGCATAAAATTGAGATTCTCTTCTGTGCATGTACAATATAATATTTGTGCATGTGCAATCATATATTAATTATACAGTATTATTCAAAATACTATTGCATCTCATGTTCCTTGATTCTTCTAGCAATAATATGTCCTTTTTTAATAATTTTATTGCGGGCTCTTACAGCTACTGCAACATTCAGTACATCATTTGTATCAAGCACATTTGCACACATGCTGCCACATACATTTCCAAACATTTTCCACTTGAGCCCTTGGTACAAGCTCCGCTTTAAAAAAAAAAAAAAGAAAGAAAGAAAGCTCCTCTTTCCCCTTTCCCCTCCCCCCTTTTTTTAATGAATCATTTTATTGGGGGTCCATACAACTCCCATCACAATCCATACCAACATCAATTGTGTGCAGGCCACAATTATACACCCATTGCTATCATCACTCTCAAAACATCCTCCCTTCCTCCAGGCCCCCAGTATCAGCTCCCTATATTAACCTTCCTCCAACCCTTCCCCTTGAACCTTAGTAACTTACAAATTGTTGTTTTTTTCATACTGTACACTGTACAATGTGTCCCAACACTCACTTCCCTTTTGTCGATGTCCCAGAGAGAAAGCTGCATGTAGATCCCTGAAGTTGGTTCTCCCTTTTTATTTCTCCATCCCTCCACCCTCCTGGTATTACCACTCCTTTTACTAGTCTTGATGGATCATCTATCCTAACTTTCCCATGTTTCCAACTTCATTGTACTTCTCCTGGTCTAGCTGGATTTATGTGGTAGAATTGGGGTCATGATAGTGGATGGGAGGCAGCATAGGAACTAGAGGAAGGTTGCATATTTCATAGCTCCTACCCTGCATCTTAACTGCATCATCTCCTCCTTTTAACCCTTCTGCAAGAGGTTGTCACCTCACCTATTGATGGGCTTTGGGTCCCCAATCTGTACCCCCCTCATTAATAATAATATAATTTTAGCTCATTGATGCCTGACACCAGATCCCTTCATCACCTCATGATTACACAGGCTGGTGTACCTCTTCCATTTGGGATTTATTGCTTCTGAGCTGAATGGCCGCTTGTTTACTCGAGTCTTTAAGACCCCAGATGCTATATGTTTTGGTAGCCGGGCACCATCAGCTTTCTTCACCACATTAGCTTATGTACACATTTGTCCTCAGCGATCATATCAGGAAAGTGAGCATGCAACGTTATCCTTTTTAGTTCTTGAAGCCTGATATCTAATCCCTTTGACACCTCATGATTCCACAAGCTAGTGTGCTCTTCCATGTGGGCTTTGTTGCTTCTGCGCTAGATGGCTGCTTGTTTACTTTCAAGCCTTTAAGACCCCAGACATTCCATCTTTTGATAGCCGGGCACCATCAGCTTTCTTCACCACCTTTGCTTATGAACACATTTGTCTTCAGTGATCATGTCTGAAAGGTGAGCATCTTGGAATGCCAATTTAATAGAACAAAGTGTTATTGAACCAAGGAGGTACTTGAGTGGAGGGCCAATGCCCATCTGTTGTCCTACTACTAACCCTATAAGTATGCACGTTAATCTCTTTCCTCATCCTCACTTATAAATATATGCCCCTATGTACATACCTGTATTTGAACCTCCATAAATGGCCATTATCACCCAGTTCCTTCCTCTATTTCCATTTGCTTTCCTCTTGTCCCACTATCATGCTCAGTCTCCATTTGGGTTTCAGTATTTTCTCTCTGTTATATTTGTCTTCATCAATCCCTATTGGCCTTCTCTCACCCACCTTGTCCCTGAATTTGTATCAATTGTTATTTTTCCTGGGCTGGTCAATCACCACCTTTCCCCCCTCCTCCCTCTCTTCAATGGCCCCTACCCTGTCATTTTCGCCTCCAACCTTTTTGTCCAGTCTATCTTGTCTAGATAGACCTGCAGAGGTAACAATATGTACTAAAAAGGTCTCTTAAAATGGAGTAACTGAAGTAAATAAAACAAAGATAACAACAGCAAGAAACCCTCTCAATGTGCTATACAATATGTAACAATATGTAATATGTAATACAATATGTAATAAAAATAATAGCAATATAAAAACCTGTATAAAGTTCAAGGTCTGTAGTTGACCTCCTAGAGTGACCCTTGGTTGAGTCGGATGGGGTGCCAATACCCTGGCCCCAAAGTATATCCTTGGCAGTCCATCTGTGACTCTATGCTCTGCTGCACACCCTTAGTGCTTTTCATTGGTGTGGTTGTGTCCGACAGGGTATAATCTTGACGCCGCTTCTTCATCCTGGCCCCGATAGGCCTTGGGTCAGTAAGGGGCCGGCCCCTTAGTGGGGCCGGCCATATAGTCCTCTTTGTGCATTAGCTGTTCTGAGTGGGAATATCGTCCTGAAGGCTCGGTGGGCCAAGATGCACGTCATTCTCTCTTCCTCCACTTTCATTTGTTCTCATGTGCTCTGGTCAGGCATATCTCACTCCCCAAGCTTCAGCTTCAGTGCTGGCCTCCAAGGCAACTTCCTCTGGTAGAGAGATGGCTGCCCCTGTAGTTGGGGTTGGGGTTGTGTTCTCTGGTCCCTCCACTGATTCTCCACTCCATGCTGTCATGCTGCATTCACATCCTGGGTCTCCAGATTAAGTTTGGTCCCTCTTTCCCTGTAGAGATATAAACAATATGCTCCCCTTTAATGGTTTAGCGCCCTCTTCCCTTTCTACACATCGCCATCTGCCCCCCCCCTTGCCCCTCCCCCCATTTGGCTACCATATGTAGCCCTAGATTTGAGCTGGCCCCTGCCATATTACCTGGGCCTTCTCCCAGGATTTTCTCTACATAGTAACTTTTTCTCAATGCCCCTTTCCAATTTTAAAATTATTAATATGCTTACCTCAGCGGATTCATATTGTACATGTCCTTTTGCACTTGGCTAACTTCACTTAGCATAATTTCCTCCAGTTCTTCCCATGCGGTAATGTGCTTCATGCGTTTATCACTGCTTTTCAGTGATGCATAGTACTCTATTTATGTATGTACCACAGCTCTTTAATCTATTCATCAGTTGATGGGAATATGGACTGCTTCCAACTCCTTGCGATTGTGAACTGGGCTGCGATGAACTCCATTTATGTATGTACCACAGCTCTTTAATCCATTCATCAGTTGATGGGAATATGGACTGCTTCCAACTCCTTGCGATTGTGAACTGTGCTGCGATGAACATTGGAGCACAGATCTCTGGTCGTGGATTGTTGCTTGTCTCTTCTGGGTATATGCCTAGCAGGGGAATTGCTGGGTCCTATGGTAGTTCAATTTCCATCTGTTTTTAGATATCTCCAAATTGATCCCCATAGTGGCTGTACATACCTGCAGGTCCACCAGCAGTGGATAAGTGACCCTATCTCCCCACAGCCTCTCCAGCATTTGTTGCTTTCTGGCTTTTTGAATTGAGCTAACCTTGAGGATGTTAGGTGGTATCTCAATGTTGTTTTGATTTGCATTTCTCTTATGTCTAATGATCGGGAACATTTTCTTATATATATATTGGCCTCTCTGATTTCTGCCTTTGTGAAACTTCTGTTTAATTCCTTTGCCCACCTCCTCAGTGCGCAGTTAGTTTTGCTCTTTTTGGAAGCTATCAGGGTATTGTAGATTTTAGTAATAAGACCTTTATCTGATTTGTCATTGCCAAAGATGTTTTCCCAGTCTGTCTGCTCTCTTATTAATCTCTTGGTGAATTCTTTCGATGTGCACAGGTGTTTAATCTTTAGTATATCCCATTTGTCTATTTGAGCCTCCTCTGTGTTTGTGTCTTTCCCTATTTCTGTTAGCCTATGTAGTCCCTGTGCCAGTGTTCTCAGATTGTTCCCAGTTCCCTCATTGATGGCCCTAACAGTTTGGGGTTTTACTTCAAGGTCTGTAAACCACCTTGAATTTATTCCAGTGCATGGAGTGAGGTAAGGATCTTGCTTCATTTTTCTACAGGTAGATATCCATTTTTTTCCAGCACCACTTGTTGAAAAGGGCATCTGTTTCCTCTTTGATACTTTTTGGGCCCTTATCAAAGATCAGTTGTCTGTATGCTTGTGTTTTTACTTCTGGATTTTCAGTTCTTTTCCATTGGTCTGAGCATCTGTCATTATGCCAATACCATGCTGTTTTGATCGCTGTGGCTATATAGCATGTGCGAAAGTCAGGTAAGGCAATTCCTCCCACGATGTCCTTCTTCTTGAGGAGTTCTCTACTAATTCTGGGCTTCTTCCCTATCCATATGAAGTTGGTAATCATTTTTTCCATTTCTTTGAAGAAAGAGGATGGTACTTGTATTGGTATTGCATTAAACTTATGTAGGGCCTTGGGTAAGACTGTCATCTTTACTACATTGAGTCTTCTGATCCATGAGCATGGAATATTTTTCCATTTCTTGAAGTCATTCTTGGTTTCCTGTAATAGTGTTCTATAATTTTCCTCATATAGATTTTTTGTTCTTTTAGTCAGGTATATCCCTAGATATTTCTATTTATGCTTGGCTATTGTGAAGGGTACCTCTTTTTTTTATCTCCTCTTCTGTGGTCTTAGCTGATGTGTATAGCAGACCCATTGACTTCTAATTGTTGATCTTGTATCCTGTCACTCTGCTATACTCCTCTATTGTTTCCAGTAATCCCTTTGTGGAGCTTTTGGGGTTTTCCATATATATCATCTGCAAATGATAATAATTTCACCACTTCCTTCCCCAGTCGTATACCTTCTATGTCTTTTCTTTGCCTTATGCTGTTAGCTAAAACGTCCAGTACGATATTGAAGAATAGAGGGGACAATGGACATCCTTGTCTGGTTCCCTTTTTCAGTGGGATTGTTTGTCTTTTCTCCATTGACTATCACATTGGCTGTTGGTTTTTCATATATAGCTGGTATTGTCTTGAGGAATTTTTCTTCTTTTCCTGTCTTCTTGAGTATCTTAAACATGAATTGGTGTTGAATATTGTCAAATGCTTTTTTGGCATCTATGGATATAACCATATTATTCTTATTTTTTTCCTGTTAATATGGTGAATGATACTAATGGTATTTTATATGTTGAAGCACCCCTGCATTCCAGGTATGAAGCCCTCTTGGTCATGGTGAATCATTTGTTTTATATACTTTTGTATTCTATTGGCCAGTATTTTATTAAGGATTTTTGCATCAATATTCATTAGGGATATTGGTCTGTAGTTCTCAATTCTTGTGGGATCCTTGCCTGGTTTAGGCATCAGTGTTATACTAGCTTGATAGAAGGAATTTGGTAGTTTGCCATCTTTTTATATGCTTTGAAAGAGCTTGTGTAGGGTTGGTGTCAGTTCTTCCCTGAATGCTTGGTAGAATTCTCCTGTGTAGCCAACTGGTCCAGGTGATTTTTTTGTTGGTAGTCCCTTGAGAACCTTTTCTATTTCTTCTATTGTTATGGATCTGTTAAGATTCTTGACGTCCATTGGAGACAATCTAGGAAGAGATTGCTTTTCCAAGAATTTTGGTCTTCCAAGTTGTTGAGTTCATTGGAGTAAAGATCTTTGTAGTACTGAGTGACTATTCCTTTTATTTCATTAGTATCAGTTGTGATACCCCCTCTTTCATCCCTTATTCTTGCTATTGCATTTTCTCTCTCCTTTCTTTGGTTAAGTCTGACAATGGTTTATCAATATTGTTAATTCTTTCAAAGAACCAACTTTTAGCAGCGTTAATTTTTTCATTGTTTTCTTATTTGTCCTCTCTTGAATCTCAGCCCTCATTTTTATCATTTCTTTTCTTTTGCTATTAGTGGGATTATCCTGCTGACTCTGCTCTAGTTGTTGTAAATTCTGTGTCAACGTATCAGTTATGAGGCACTCTTCCTTTTTCAGGTGTGCCTGTATTTCAATGAAACTTCCTCTTAAGACTGCCTTTGCTGTGTCCCATAAGTTTTGGTATGTCGTGCTTTCATTCTCATTGGTTTCTAGAAATTTTTTAATTTCATCTCTGATCCGGACCAGTACACATTCCTTTTTGTGATAGAGAATTATTCATTCTCCAACTATTTTCTCTAGTTTTCCTCACCTTCCTTTTGTTGATTTCCAACCTTATGGCAGAGTGGTCTGAGAGTGAGTTCTGTATGATATCAATATGCTTAAATTTATGTAGATTCTCCTTATGTCCCAGTATGTGGTCTATCTTCCAATAACTTCCATGTGGGGCTGAGAAGAATGTGAAATGCTTCTCCTTTGGATGAAAGACCCCGTAGATATCTACCAAGTCAAACTGTCTAATTGTAGTATTTAGATCTCTTGCCTCCTTGTTGAGTTTCTTTCCCTGTGATCTGTCCTTCTCAGAGAGTGGTGTGTTGAAGTCACCCACTATAATTGTTGAAGCTGTAATTTCTTTTTTCATCATATGAAGTGTCTGGTTTACATATTCTGTGGGTCTCTCATTCAGGGGATATATAATTAAAATGCTTATTGGATCATTGTCTACTATTCCCTTAAGCATTATATAGTGTCCTTCTTTGTCTCTTATTATGGTTTGCACTTTGAGGTCAATTTTATTTGATATTAGGATTGCTACCCCTGCTTTTTTGGAATTGCTGTTTGCTTGGTATATTTTTCTCCAGCCTTTGAGTCTCAATATATTTTTTTCTGTGATCTTAAAATATGTCTCCTTTAGGCTGCAGATTGGGGGGGAATGTTTTCTAAGCCAGTCTATTAATTTCAGTCTCTTAAGTTCAATCCATTGATATTTAGGGTTATTACATCTATCTGTGCACTCTGTGTTGTCATTTTATCACTCTTGGATTGGATGTTTTTCTATTTCCATGGATTTTGTCAATGTCTATGGTTCATTCTTGCCTTTCTTCCATCTCTGAGCCAGAGTTATCTTGGGGGCTGTTACCCTTTTGACAGTTTCTGGGTAGATTTGTTCTGCATGTGTTAGGTAGTTGTTGTTGTTGTTCTCCCAGTGGGTCGGTGAGAATCTTTTGTAGGGCTGGGTTCCTTTTGGCATATTCTCTGAGATTTTCCTTGTCTTGAAAATTCTTACTTCTCCATCAATTCTGATAGATAATTTGGCTGGACAGAGTATTCTTGGGTTTGCATGGTGTTCCTGCAAATTTTGGAATATGCTGCTCCACTCTCTTGTCTTCATAGTTTCCATTGATAGGTCCGAGCATATTCTTATCTGTTTGCCTTTATATGTGATTGCCCTTTTTTCCCTAGCTGCTCTCATAATTTTCTCTTTTTCCTCATAATTGGATAGTTTAACAACTATATGTCTTGATGTTTTCTTCTTGGGGTTTAGTCTAGCTGGTGTTCTTTCGGCCTCCTGTATGGTTATATGGTTTTCATTCATTAAGCTAGGGAAGTTTTCCTCTAAGCATTCCATTACTATTTTGGATGTTGGTTTTCTTGATGCCTCATCCTCCGGCAGACTGATCATTCTAATGTTTCTTTTCAGAGTATCAGCCAACCTTCTAATATTTTCTTCTGCTTCTCTCATAGACTTGTTAGATTTTTTCTCCCATTTATTAATTTCTACTTGTGAGTCCTCTAGATCACTTGTCCTGTTCTCTGCTTCCTCCATTCTCTGGCCGAAATCTGAGAGCTTACTATTAGTTTTTGTTAGCTCACTCTTTAGTTCTTGGATTTCCCTTTGGTGAGTGGCCTTTATCTCCTGTATCAATTCTTCTTTCTTCTTTAATGCGTCACTCAAGAGCTGCATACGTACGTGTTAGTAACATCTTAAAGATTTCTTTCTGTGGTTGATCGATCTCCGCATTTTCTATGACTGCTGTTAGGTCCAGCTGATCTTCTTGCATCGGATTCAGTTTCTCTATTCTTGATACTGTAGAAGTGGTTAGCTGTTTTTTGTTTGATTTATTCGAATTAGGTGGCATTTTCCTTGGTGTTTTGTGGCCCTGGGGTCTCTGTTTAGGAGGCTGTTCTTATATTAAAACTTTCCTCAGGAGCTGTTTGCAGCTGGACCTTGCAGATCTGATGGAGCATGTTGTCTTAGCACGGGAGTGGGTTTGGCAAGTGGGTTGGGAGCTGGGTGAGCTGTTCCTGGGTAGGGGCACTTGCCACAGAGAGGTGGGAAAAAATCCTCTAGCATTCTGGAGGGGTGGGGAAGGACTGGCTGGCAGTTTACCCAGGGGACAATGTAAAGCGGACCTCTATGCCGTGGGTTGAGTCGTGGGGCGGGCACCCTGAACCGGCAGCGTCCGTGGGGAGTGCCAGCAACCGTGGGGAGTGCAGGAGTTCCTTTTGCTCCTGTTAGAAAGTATGGCCCAGGTAGGAAGGCTTGGGTTTATACGATGGGGTTGATCTTATCCTGGGCAGTCGTGGCATCCCTAAGGTGTGCCTGGGCAAGGGTCTCCTGGGTGGAGGAGGGGCTGGCGCACCGTTCTGTTGGGGACACACGAGTCCCTGGGGGTGGGGAGCGAGAGGTGTGGGTCTGCACGGAGTGTCCCCTGGGCACCCTGGGCACCTTGGGGTGGGAAGGACTGGTCAGCGATTGTGTGCAGGCGCTGATTAATTGTAGGTCCCTGATCTCAGGGTCACAGAGCTGGCGCCCTGGATTCCACCCCCGGCGTCAGTGAGGAGTGCGGGCGTGTGGGTCGCACCTGCTCCTGGTTCAGAGGAGGGCTCTGAGCTTTCCTGGAGCCACAAAACCCAATTTGAGAACCCCACCCTTCCCCGTGTCACCCCCACTCACCGATCTCCGGGAGCTCCAGGCGTGAGCTTCCTATCTGGCCGCCATCTTCCCTCCTCTCTGATTTTTAATTAAAAAGGGATATATATATATGTATATATATGTATATATATATGAGTATATATATATATACTCATCCTTAAAAATGAGAAAATCTACAACCAATTAAAAAAAAATACCGGCTAAGCCCCAGTGGTGTAAGTGGTTGAGTGCGAGACTGCGGCCTGCGGGCTTGGCGGTTCAAATCCAGTGGTGGCTCTCAGGAGCAGCACTGGATAGCGCCCATGACCACCAGAGGCAATGATGGCCCCCTCCCCCCAAAAAAAGAATACATTTTAGAAGAAAAAAAATTACGTGGCATAGACTGGTGAATGCTTCCAGTGCCTCATCAGCTTGCTGAAAGATTTTCGACAGGTATTCCATCAATTCCTGGAGATTTGTTTGGGGCTAATGCTTCCATTGTAGCTCTCACCTACCTTGTAAAATAGCTAAAAGTCCATTGGTTCTTTTTTGATGCAGTGACTCTTTGCATTCTCTCCATTTCCTTTTGATTCTTTCCCATTTCCAATTTTGGCATAATTTGTACTTATTGGGCTGCTAACTGCATGGTCAGCAGTTCAAAAAGATCAGCCGCTCCTAAGGAGAAAGATGGCGCTTCTTACTCCCTTGGGAAGTTAGAGTCTGGAAGCTCACGCAGGTAGCGCTACCCTGTTCTACAGGTCAGTGTCAATTGGCATCAACATAATGGCAGTGATTGTTTTTGTTGTTATTTGTTTGGTTTTGAGCAGCATTCAATGTTTTAGACAATGGAAACTTTTGATCTTACAACTCAAGGCTGTAAGTTTTCCTTGAGTTCTTTTAGTTTAAGATATGTTGACCATGTTTTCCGTGTTGGCTGTCTAACTTCATATCTGCATTTTTTATTATAAAATTTTATTTGTCTTCACATGCTCTTTAAAATTTTCTCTTCAGTTCTTCTACTTCATCATTTCTCCCATCTGCTAATATTGTTTCTTAATCTTTTCTGAAATCCACTTTGATTTTTTCTTTCCTGCCTCTTTAATAAAT
This sequence comes from Nesogale talazaci, assembly GCA_004026705.1. Taxonomy (NCBI): domain Eukaryota; kingdom Metazoa; phylum Chordata; class Mammalia; order Afrosoricida; family Tenrecidae; genus Nesogale; species Nesogale talazaci. The sequence goes on along the minus strand of PVJH01003781.1, from coordinate 8,935 downwards.
TTTTGGTTTCTTCATGTATGATGTTCTTGATGTCATCCTACAGCTCAACAAATCTTTTGTCATGGGTGTTCAAGGAGTCAAATCTGGACTTGAGATGTCCTCAAAATTCAGGTGGAACACGCTAAAAGTATTATATTGGGCTCTTGTGGACTTGTCTGAATTTTTTAACTTCAACCTGACTTACATATGAGCAATCAGTGATCAGTCCCATAGTTCACCCATGGCCTCATTTTAGCTACTGATATTGAGCTTCTCTATCATCTCTCCTCACAGATATAGTCAATTTTCTTACTATGCATTCCATCTGGACAAGTCTACATGTACAGTTGATGTTTGTTATTGAAATAAGGTATTATCTACAAACAAGTTATTGAAAAATTCTTATATGTGATCTCCAGCTTCATTTCTATCATCAAAACCATATTTTCCTGTTACTATTGTTTCCTCTTTGTGTCCAACTTTTGCATAACTGTCATCAATAATTATCAATGCACCTTAATTACATGTTTGATCCATTTCAGACTGAAGACATTGATAGAATTCTTCAATTTCTCCACCACTAGCTTTAGTTGTTAGTTTGTAAATTTGAATAATAGTTGTGTTCATAGGATTCCATGGCATGCAGCTAGCCATTAACGTATCACAGAAAACATTGTACTTCAAGATAGATTCTGAAATGTCCTTTTTGATCATGAATATGTGTGCCCCTTGAGTCTTTCATTCCCAAAGAGTCAACCATTTGATTTTCAAAATGACTGAAATTGATCCATTTCAACACACTCATCCTTAAAAGGTCAATCTTCATGTGTTCTATTTCATTTTTCCTAGATCCACATCTCATTTTTCCTAGATCCACATCTCATATATTCTAAGTGCCAAACATCAATAGATGTTTTTAGCTGTTTCTTCTCATTTTGATTTTTTTCCTATCAGCAACGGGAGGTCCCAAATCCTTTATTTCCACAGGCTGAGTCATAATTATCTTAATCATTATGGTTGACTCTACTTTTAGAATGCAGCTCTTCTTCAGTTCTATTTTGAGGGCATTCCAACCTAAAGGACTCATCTGGTATTATCTCTATAGTGTTCTGCTTCTTTTGATGAGGTTTTCAGTATATGACAACGTTTCAGCGCTGTTCATAAGGTTGCTAATTCTTCCAAAATGCTAATTCTTCTAAGACAACCTATTTTTCCTCTGTACTCTGTTCCGATCCTGTCTCTGCTGAATCCTGTCTACTCTGGTAACTTTGAAGTTCCAGTGACATAGCTTCCCACATCACAGCAACAAAGAAGCCACGACAGTACGGCAAACTGACAGATAATGTGGATGCCTAGTCATCTAATAATCAAAGGAGCTGCGAAGTGGAATGTGACCCCCATTTGACTTTTTCTGGTATAGCATTAAGGTTTTTCTTGTAAATTCTTCTTTGAAAGTTGATCCGACGCACAGATCAGTCAACGTGGGTTCCAGAAAGGGGGACTGGGAATGGAGAGGACAAGAGACGCGAGAAATGGAGACAAGACAGGATTCTGATCAAGTCTCGTTTATTGAGCCAAAAGGCAGGGTTAATATAGGCTAGCAACAGGAAGGGGAAGTACAACTTATGGAAATGAGGGGTAGGGATAACCAGCCAATCATACACATAGCTGCAAAGAAACGGCGGGGGGAGGGAAATGGCGGGCAGCAGTTCTCAAACAGGTCCGCATGCTAATTAGGTGAACTCAACGGGTCCGCATGCTAATTAGGTGAAGCCATGGATTCAATGGTTAACTTGCCCGCAAGCCGTTACAATACAAAAGGTTAATAAAGGGGTCACTGAGGGATGGGAACAGCATTCGGCTTCCCACAGAAAATGATACATTAAATAGCTGTGTGATGTAAGACAAACTAGTTAGCATCTCTAAACTAATATTCTCATATGAAAATTGAGATTATTTATTTTATAGGATTAACTGAATAAAGTATATAGAGGAAAAGTGGCATAAAAGACAGTAGTTATGTTTACCATTAGAAGGGATCAGTCCCACTGGAACAAAGTCATTCTTGGACAATTGAGTGTCAATGAAAAAGAGAAGACACTGAACAAAATGATTTGACACAGTGGCTGCCACAGTGGGCTCAAACATAGCAATGATTGTGTGAACCAGTGTTTATTTGCTTGTATGTGAGCTAGCTAGGAATTGGAACCAACCCAAAAGCACTGAAAAAGAACAGTATTTTTACAATTAACATTATAATTATTACAAAGATTTTCTACCAGGCTGTCAGAGGAAAATCAATCTGCATAATAAACGTGAGTGTCGAATATTGTTTGGCAACTGTTGGTTGTTGTTTTAAGATTTTGTTTATCTTCAACCAATTTCATTATACTGCTTGAGACATAATTGAGAAGGAAGATTTTAGAAATTGCCATTAAGGGTTTTCATTAGTTATTGCATATAGTGACTAAAATTTAATTCACTTTGTGCATTTTGTGACTATGTGTAAATTCTTTTCTCTAAAGTTTTTCTTCCTCTTTATGAAGCAAAAGAAAGAGACAGTCTTATGGGGAATGGACATTATATTCTGTATCTATAATAAGATGATGATTTTTCTTGAAAAAACAAACATTTCATTTCCAAAGTTTACATGGGAAAATATTCAGCAATAATTAAAGCAAATTAAATTTAGGAAAGTAGAAAAGTCCTATACTATATGTTTTGACATTTCATTTTTTCATATCTGTTAAATTTGAATCCACCATAAATCACTTTCCTTGAAGTTTTAGCTCTAAAATAGTTGGTACAAAAGTAAAACTGTTTGTACAGCAATACACATGATAAACTAAAAAGACAATACACAAAATGTGAGAATAATCTGACATAGAACCAGTATCTAAAATGTACAAGGGTAAGTCAAAATGTATGGTTACAAAATTGTTGATATCTTTATTAAACAAAAGTATCAAAGTATGAAGCTACTCCTTTTCAAAATCTCACTTACCTAGGTTTATCTAGTTCTTGGTGGTGTCTTTGTTCCTCTATCTCTGTCTGGAGATAACATGGAAAGAATACATAGATTCACTAAATAAAAAAGAACTAGCCAACAGTCCGCCATTTGCTTTTACATTGTGGTGCTGGAGCAACCTGTTGAAAACACCATGACCTGCTCAAAGGACAAATGGATCTATCTTGGAACCAGTACCACCAGAGTGCTACTTGGAGTCAGACTTCATGTTACATACTTCGGACATACTTTCAGAAGAGACCGGTCCCTGAAAAAGGATGTCATGCTTGGTAAAGTGAACGGGCAACAAAGGAGAGGAAGGGTGTCAATGAAATAGGTTGAATTCTTGGCTACACTAATCGGCTCAGGCATAGGGACAATTGTGATGATGACGCAGGACTGTGCAGTGTTTTATTCTGCTGTGCATAGGATCAATACAGATCAGAGACATCTCAATGGCACATAACATAAAATGACATAACATAATATCACATAACATCCCTGCCTGGAAGAAGTATGTGATCTTTCCCCCATACCCACATCAAAATGGCAATTTTTGCATCATTGAGGGACTAAGATCATGTTATTGCTGATTTTAATATTCATTAAGTTTAGTGGGGAAAGGAGTCTGATGGATGAAGTGAGATTTCTCAATCACATTATTATAGAACAACTCTTGCTATCCTCAAATAATGAGTAGATGTGTTGTCCTGATGGGAAAAGAAAGATAGGTTTGGGTTTCTTAAACTTTGGGGGTTTCTTAAATTTTTTTCTTAACGAGGCCCCAGAAGCAGCCTTCTGAGCGTACCTCTGTGTCTTGAATTGAATGGGCCTCGCAGATTCCTTCCACTGTTGCTGTTTTGAAAAGATCTTAAGATTAAGAAAAATATGTTATAGGGAGCACTGGTCTGCAATCATGCAGTGATTGCTGTGACATATCTAAATATGTTTTGATTGGGAACACTAGTAAGAAAGCTGCTGGGTTTTTTTTTTATCCTCATATACACAAGGGAATTAAAAATGTGCATTTATAAAAAGATGCAAATATGTTTAGTACTCTTCCTAGCAACATTATTTTCAATTGTCAAGAAGCAGAAGCAATCCAAATGTCCATTCTCTAACAGAAAAATAAGATGTGTTATAACCAATACAGCCATAAAAAGATAATGTATTGAGGGCACAGGCAGCGAATTATTTGATGTGGCTCTTCGAGCCATGACTTTAACTCCCACTCTATGTCCTGTTCCTGGACAGGTAAGAAGGTAGGGGAAGACAATAATAGCATTCACCACTAGGTAATTATGAAGAGAAATCCCTGGAATGCCACCCTGTTGCATGTAAAGGAGCTTTCTAGGAAGCAGGATGAGGGATCTCATTACCAGCAAGAGCTAGGAATGGAATACATCCTCAGGGATCCCTGGGCCATGAACCACCTGGATCCAAAGAACAGCTAGAAAGTCAGAGCAGCAGCAGAACTAGGAACCAGAGAATGGAACAGAGTAGTGGACTTCCCAATCCATGAAGCAAGTAGAGCTGAGCCCTTTTGTCCAAGAGGTTGCCTTGTGGGATCGGGTGCCTCTGGGCAAGTAATTCAGAGAACTTGTTTTGTTGATCCACGGATCTGGAACTGAATGAGTTTGGATTGAAGTTTAACAGAGTGACATGCCCTTTGGATATTTATTAGCAGACCTGAGAGTACTTTGTAACATGTCCTACAAAACAGCTCAACCCTGAGCTCTACTCGCTGACATTACAACTTGTTAACTTCATTGATAAACTCTTTAAGCACAAACTATCTGTGAGGTTCTATGTACCCATTTCAAGGTAAACTAGAGAACATTAAGTCAGCTCACAATTATGAATCTTGGAATATTTGTGTTAAATGTGAAAGAATCCAGCCACAATGACCACTTGTGGCATGAGTCTATTTATATGAAATGTTCATAATCCGTAACTATAAGTAGATGTTCTGGTTTCCTAGGACTAGAATGGGTAAAAGAATGAAAGTATAATAGCTAAAATATATGGGTTTTCATTTGTGATGATGATGATGATATTTAAAAATCAGATTGTAGTTATGGTTGCATAAATTTGTGACTATATTGAAACCACTGAATTGTTCTCTTTAAAAAAAGGTATATTTTATGAAATTGAAATATTTAAGTCAATTAAAAGTAAATACAGATTTTATAATATTTTCTGCACCATTTATGTGGAGCTAATATTCAAGTCACACTTGCCTTGGCTAGCCTATTCTTCACTGAATTGTTCTTGTTTAATGATTCTAAAAGAGCTGTTGGATTTAAACAGTATCATTTGTAGTTACTCTTCAAACACATTGTTTTTCATGTTGAAGAACTGTATTTTTAGCAAAGAGCACATAGAATCAGTGTGCTGATGTGTTACGAAAATCTAGTGTTTTCTGTAGATTAATTATGACAGCTCAATGATGAATAAGAAGGGCCAGGAAAGAATTGATGCATTTGAATTATGGTATTCATGGAAATATTGAACATATAGACTGCCAAAAGAACCAGTATATCTATCTTGATAGAAATACAGTCCAAATGTTCCTTAGAAGCGAGGATCGTGAAACTTCAACTTATATACTTTGGATATGTTACCAGGAGACACCTGCTTCTTAAGATGGATGTCAGGGTTGGTAAAGTCCAGGCTCAATAAAAGAGACTTCCATGGAAATGAACGGGCACAAAGGCAATAGAGATGGACTGCAACATAGCAATGGTTGTGTTGATTGTCCAACGTCAGGCAGTGTGTAGTATTTAGTTTCATTAGATTCAGGGTCACTACGGATCAAACAAGAACAGTATCTAAACCAAAGGACACGATTATGTTCTTCTTCCTGCTCTGCAGAATAGCATTGCTCCTTTATTTCCTTTTCTTTCATTTTTTTCTACTTTTCTGCATCCTTCCCTCTTCTCCCAAGTCACTAAATGCAGATTTTCTATATCACTTCTGCTATGCCTGTTTCTTAGAGAGTGTATCAACATGGGACTTCAGTTATCAATGGTACATATACGAATTATCAGTCTATTTGTTTATTTTAGAAATACTTATTTCGCATTCACAATGTGTAAAGTGTTTCAGTATAAAAGGATGAATGAGAGTTACTGCTTATTATCTACACTTGGATGTCACAAAAGCATGTACTATTAAGATGTCCTAATTCAAACAGGATATGCCCCCATCATATTTGGCCTTCTTACTACATCCCCTTCCCAGCTATAGGTCCTACCTTTGAATCAGTTGGTTAAGATCAAAGCCAAGAGTTTTTTCAACTTTTCCTGCTCCTTCATCCATCATCAAGCCATCTTGCTATCTCAGAAACAGGTCTTAATTCATCCACTTCACTCTTCATCTTCACTGTCAAACCCTAAAGGTGATATATAGTTATCACTTACCTGAAGTACTGATATCATTCCCTAGCTGGAATTCATAACTGTGCTTTTTCTCTTCAGCATCCTTTTTCCACACAGCAGAAGAGAAGAGAAATTTCAAGATGCAAATATTATCTTCCTCTTTTTAAAAAAATAAATTGGGGAGGGGGCATCACTGCCCTCCGGTGGTCGTAGGAGCTACCCAGCCTTGCTCCTGGAAAACTGCCGCCGGATTTGAACCGCCAAGCCCGTGGGCCGCAGTCCCGCACTCAATCACTACGCCACCGGGGCTCAGCCTGCTCTTTTTAAAATCTTAAAACCTCTTCTTATATCACCACATTAGAATTTCTTTCACTTCAGCAAAACAGTAACTCCATCCTCTTACAGAACCTGTCATGCTCCTTCACTCGGATGTTCTCCAAGCCTCCCACAAGCACCTGGTTCAATCTGTCACCCCCAATTCCAAGTTTTTAATTTCATTTGTCGGTACCTCAGAAAACTAAATCCCAAATTATGCTAGGGGCCCAATTGCTGGCTCTCATGTTTATCTTCCTTATAAGCACTTATCTTAGAATCTTCCTCACTGAATGGAAAGAAAAGGCCACTTTATTTTAGATTTTTTTAAATCATTTTGGAGGAGACCTAACACAAATATCACATCATTCCATAGTTCAATCACATCAAGTAGTATTGCATAATCACTATCACAATCAGTTTCAAAACATTCTCTCCCTTCTTGAGCTTGATGCCAGTTGCCCTTTACCCCCTTCACAGTCCACCACCACCACCCCTCCCCCCCAGGAAATATTATTCTATGTTCTGTTACTATAGGTTCATCAATCCTGGGCTTCATATAATGATTAAACAGGAAAACATATAACAAAAATTCAAAAGGGCTACCCCTAATGGCAAAATACATCAGGGATAAACCCCAATATGAAAAGGGGGGCAAAAAGACGGAGAAAATGTGAAAACCCAGATTAATTCGAAGATGAATCAGAGGGGGTTCAAGTGACAAGGTTTTAGCTTTTCAAGTCCAGTTTATCAATTTGATCTCTTATAGTCATCTTGCCCATACTCTCTGTCAATCATAGGACTGTTGAAATAATATATATCTTAATACAGCAAATAGGGAATTTTATTTTTGCTTACCATTGAATCCTCAGCTATAGCAGTGTCTATTATATAATAGGTTCTCAATAATGACTTCCAATGAATGAATAACAAAGAACACTTGTAGAAAAATCACTTGAAATTTCATTGATCCAAAATAGGCAGCCATATTTAATGCATTCCCTTCTAATAATTTTGGTGTGTGCATTTTTTATATTGCTATCATTTGGACAGATACCACATATATAATTTTAATTATAATTCTCACATCAAACCTTGAGAATTTCTTGAAGTATCCTTCAAAATAGTTTATAAGCTATTTTTATTTTCATATACTTTAAACTGTTCTCTGTCTCTCTTCACCCATGTCTCAATTGTTCATCCCCCTTGGGGGAGGGTATGTGTATTATACAATGATCAATGCAATCTGCTCCCCCTTTCTCCCCCTTTTCCTTGCCCCTGCCCCCTACCCTCATGGTATCGCTACTCTCATTATTGGTCCTGTGAGGTTGATCTGTCCTCGATTCCATGTGTCAAGAGTTTTTATCTGTACCAGTGTACATGCTCTGGTCTAGCCAGATAACAAGATAGAACTGAGGTCATGACAGCTTGGGGGAGGAAGCATTAAGAACTAAAAGAATGTTGTGTTTTATCAATATTATACTGCCACCTGACTGACGCGTTCCTTTCTTGTGACCCTTATGTGAGGGGGTGTCCAATTGTCTACAGATGGGCTTTGGGTCTCCATTCAGAGCTTCCCTCATTCACATTGAAATGGTTGTTTGTTTGGGGTCTTGTGATGCTTATTATCTGATCCAGTCAACACCTCCTGATTCCACAGGCTGGTGTGCTTCTACCATGTAGGGTTTTTTGCTTCCCTGATAGATGGCTGTTTGTTTAACTTCAAACTTTTAAGACCCCAGACACTATATCCTGTAACAGCCAAATACCATCAGCTTTCTTCACATTAGCTTATGCCCCCATTTTCTCTTCAGTGATTGTTTTGAGAAGGTGAGCATCACAGAATGGCAGGTTATTAGAATAAAGTGTTCTGGCATTGAGGGAGGACTTGAGTGAAAGCCCAATGTCCATCTGCTTCCTTAATATTTAGCCTATAAATATATGTACATAGACCTATATCCCTATTGTTGCATATTAATATATTTACATATGTACATGCCTATGTTTATACCTCTATAATATCTTTTGCCTCCTAGTCCTTTCCTCTATTTCCTTTACTTTCCTTCTGTCTCACTATCATGTACAACCTTCATTCGCCTCTCTGCATTTCCTCTAGCCTACATTGCACTTGGTTGAACTCCACCAGGCATTCTGTGTCCTGTTCACCATGTATTTTAGATCTCTTGTTATTCCCTTGTTCCTGGGTTTCTTGGCTCCTTCCCCCCGCCTGCTCTTCTCCCCCGTCCTTACAAAACCA